>JAQGBA010001799.1:0-12125 GCA_034698125.1 Prionchulus punctatus | reverse complement strand
TAAATATGTAAATACAGATACAAATACGAATACGAATATGAGTGAGATGATATAAACATGTAAAATAAAGGTTACAAAAGTGTCTGTGTTACAATACCCGCCCGAAACAATGTCCCGAAATAATTTTGTAATTTTATATTTCTTGCAAAATAAAATAGCAACTAATATCAACTGCTGATCCCAGTTCACAGATTGCAAAAGACAAGCAAAAATATCAGTACATTGAGAAACTGTCAACACACTTGAATTTTCATTCTATTGTGGTGCCGCTGTTGGTGCCACTGTTGAGAGAAATCGAGAGCAGTTTATTCCATGATGTTAACCAACTAAAAACCAAAGTTACAATCGAAAACACACGACTCCGAAACGAATGATCACAAACTACCCCATAATGTTAGTGTAGCTTAGTTATATAGCTTGAAAAGGGTGGGATTGCAAAACAGGAATAGAAGCATGATACCGAGACCTAATTGCGAATACCTTGTAACTTCATTTTTAGTCAAAATGTTAAATGAATGTGAATGACTTTGCAAAACATTTATTTGAATTTATTTGAAATTTTCCTGTATTTTCCTCAACTGTCTTAAATTTTCCTGAATTTTCACGAAAATTTCAAGTAATTTTCACAATTCAAAGTTGCTACATTAAATTTTTATCAAAGTCATAATATACATATTCAAAAAAGTATAAGAATGATGTTATGAGGTATTCGCAATTAGGTCTCGATACATTGTTTTAGCCATTATTGAATGAGAAAGCAGAAATTATGTTTATGTATGAAAGATTAGGAAAGCTATGAATAGTTGAAAGGTGAAATGGCAAAAATGCAAAATCATAAGAATAGTATTGTAAGCTAAACAAACAGTAGGCGCTCCACACTATTTTTCAAAACAAAAAATTCAAATTTAAAATTTATTCTTGCAAATTAGGTAATGATCCTGGCAAACTTAAGTAAGAAAATAAAAATTGTTAGAAAATTAAGATGTATTTTAAGAAACGCCTGTTAATTACTGTTATCATTTACAAAGAATTGAAGTTACCTAGTCATAAATTACATTGAATTCAGTATTTTTGCATTTTAAGCAAATGCAAAATAATTTGATGGAATGATTTCGAGAGCAACATAAAGATATGCTGGCACTTTGAAATCAAACCAATCAAAGTCCTCCTTGCAAAGTTCTGATTGTCATGGTTTGGACATATAATACGAATGAATAAAGAATGGTGGCCGAAAAGATTATTTTCGTAGAAACCAAACTGTAACAGCACCAGAGGAAGACCAAATACAGACTGATTAGACAATGTTGCCGACGACCTTAACAACCTAGATATCCAACAACAAGATCTAATCAACATTGCGAAAGACAGAAGTAAGTGGAAAAATTTGATAACGAAAATAAAATGAATTAACATTGCGATATTTTTATCTCCTGCTTTGTTCGATTGTACTATTCAAATGTGTCCACTTTTTTGTAAGTTGATCATTTACCATCAGGCTTGAGGCGGAAAAATGATAATAATAACAATAAACAAAATAATTATTATAGAATTAAATTAAACTGAATTAAGACTATAAATAAGATACGAATATGTGTGAACACAATTTTATTTTATATTATTTTAGTAGCACTGATTTAATAGTACAATAAAACTTCCTTAAATAACACAATTTTATGAAACTTCTTTATTATGTTTTATGGCAGATCTATTAAATTAATGAACAGTCGCAAAATAAAATAAGTATGACCGCAGTGACATGAGACGGTTAATTTCGATTTATGTGCATTGGTGATGGGGATTAACAATAATGCCAACTAAAATCAACAATAATAAATACTTTGTCCAAGCCTATTACTAGATCGTTACCCAAGATTAGAGTATTACGTCAGATATTGAAGCAATTTTTAGTTTTTCGTCAACAGACGAAGGTGTGATTTCTAAATCTTTCGGCGATTGAAGTGAATTGTTATTTTTTCCGTCCATTTTAACGAAAAACCAACTGTGCACACCTAAAGGGTACGTGGGTTGATCTTCCTGGTTTTTCCTGTAAGCCCCTCCGTATCTGCCGGATAGGTCGGCTGATGTGACTAGCCTCCACTGATTGTCCATCATTTCTTTGAGCAAAAAGCACATCATGCATCGAGCCACCATGTATTCATTTCCACCGACTCCAGCCCATGGATTGCCTACAAGGTGCACAAGCTAATTAATTTACAAGGCGCTTCATGAAATTTGACTACGTCGTCACCTTTCAATTTGATCTCAGTACTTCCAAAGTAGTTGCCTAATTTTTGCACGCCATAAGGCCAGTGTTTTCGCAAACAGTCTGTAATCATTTTTTGTTCTTCATCATTGAAATCTATCATCCTGAGTCTATCATTTCTGTTCAAACTCATGGCCGCATGTTGCAAAGTTCTTTTTTCGCATGATCTCATAATGAATACGCCTTTATCATTGTTTCGTTGCGATATCGACATTCCAGTTAGAACGCGCCAACCGTTTTTCAGGAGATTTTCGTACAATTTTGCCATCAGGATTCTGGAATGGACGGTGTCCTCATCGGTGGACACCCATGGGTTGCCTTTAAGTTGAAATTCATAAGTGATGTTCAAGTCCACAGCTTGCTGTATACCCTTCGGCCAATACGACACTATTACTTCGCGACATATTTCGACGATTTCTTCTTGCGCGCTGACTAAGCGAATTTTATCGGTCTGATTTAAACTTAAAACGAAATACTCGACTCCGTGTAACTTCCACTGTTCTCGAGGTATGAAAAATAAACAATCGGTGTTGCCGGTCATATTCGCCGTGGTGTAAAACTGAAATCCCAGATCGCTAAATTTACGAATGATTTCGAGTATAAGCTTCCGCGCCCATACTCCCTCTTCGAACACGTACGAATTCCACGGCTTTCCCTTGAGCTTTATTTCGAAGTCGTCGCCGTACTTAAACTCTTCAGACATGCCGTAATCGTAGCTTTCTTCTACCGCTTCCTTCAAAGCCCTTTTCAAGTGCTCGGGTGCGTTAATCAATTGGACTCGGTCTCCGGAGCTTAAACTCAAACACACAATCGGCTTCGGTTTTAGTTTCGTACGAAACTTGAAAAAGAACCACGTGCTAAGTTTGGATGTCCGAGACAGGCTGCTGCTGACCACTGGTTGCCAACCGAGTTGATAAAGTTCCATGAGAATTTTGCACACGACTCGTTTCATTAATATGCAACAAATGTGATAGCTGTTGTGGCTGAACAGCGAACTGAAGAAATGAATTTCGTAAGAACCATCTTTCAGTCGACCTTGCCTTTCCACTCCTGAGCTCCACATGAATTCAATGGCGGCTGTGATGACTTCGATAATCTGGGTGCTCGCTAATGCCAGTTGAACGGTATCTCGCGTTCGGAAGTCGAATATAAAAAATGGAAAATTTGTTGGAGGTTCTGATAGTATCGACACTTTGCCACCCATCGAAAGGTAAGTAGTTCGTCCGAGTTTGAAAAAAGTAGACGAAAATAAGACAGCTTATTTTTAACTGAAAGTATTGAAAACGCAAGCTATCATAGCGACTAAACTCTTGGAAAGTGTCTGGAAATCAATGCTGGACCCAAAAAAAAGTATTTTCCGTCACTTCCAAGCATGCTTAACGATTTTCATTCAAACTTCGTCAAGCCGGCCAATTTAATTGGTGATTTCATTAGCGATCCGATGGGGAAGGTTTTCATATTGAATCGACTCATTCAGCATAGCTGCGCAAATACATAAGTCTATCAAGTTTTCCACCGCCTAACAACCAATTCTCGTATTCGCAAAGCCGATGGTCGATATGAAATTCGATTCGACAATGATTGACAATTTCGTCCATTTCCATCGTTAGAAAGCGACGAAAAGCTTAGAAAAAATATATTTTCGGTCGTTTATCATTCGTGAGCTCGATGGACGCGAACTTTCCTCGGAAACCATAAGTCATTCGGGAGTAAAATTTTCAACATCAATATTACGCTATTGACGAATGCGCAAATAATAAACATAACAATTTTTCATTCACACCAAAATTTATGGGCATATAATAAACATATTTTTCACTAGCTAACGCTTAATTATTGCCGCTAATGCATTTTGCACGTTTCATAAATAAATCACGCTGTGCCTGCCTGATTTCCTTCTTCTTATGGCAACCATTGGTCGCCTTCTCTTTAGATCGAACAGCCTGCTCTTTTTTCTAGCTTGCATTTTCTTTATATATGTTTTCACAACAATATAAACCGATATTAAAAATTGATGTAGGAGTTCGTAGGGCGTAATAACGGACAGGCCCAAAAACAGCCCTAAGGAGTTACCTATGTTTATAAATGTATCCAATGAAGTAACTAGCTGTACTTCTCTTAGTGTGCTTACCATCATATCACCCAATCGAAACTTGGCGAGAATATAATTTTTTCTAACGTATGCTAATGACTGAGCGGATTCGCTCGACAAATGCTTCATCATCAAAGGTGACATTTTTGTCGCTGTCAATTGAAAACTGTACAAAGTGTCGAGGCATTTTCGTTTACATTGCGGACACAAAGAGACAGGATTTGTCATGTATGCTTCCCTAATCGGGGACATGCAAAAACTGTACTTATCATCGGCAACTTGGCAAGTTGTAATCATATCCGTATTCGGCACGCCTAAGAATTTTGCCATATCATCATTGTATAGAGTGGAACCTTTCTTAATCGGTAAACAGTGACAATTTTTCCAGAATAATTCCGTCATGCAAGCCCAAAAGCAGTTGGCTCGCGTGTAATCCGGGTCTAAGGGCTTCATGAAATTGTACACATAACTCGTACAATACCCGAGCGACTCGGAAAAATTTCTTTGGTCGAATGATATCGGCTGTAGTGTAACTGTGTAGATGAATCCCGGACTTAGATTAATCGACGTTTGGAGGGAGAACGATGATTGAGATTTGCCATCGTTGATCAAACAGCGAAATCCAGCTCCATATCGTGTTTCTGTCGTTATACAGTACTCGTCTTGCCGCGTATCGAGCAAAATTTGAAATCCGGTTTGTCCAGAATTCGTAATGTTTTGGTTTTCGTTCGATCCATGTTGCATGCCGTACGGCATGTAAGCTAAAGTAAAATGCTTCTATACAATCAAAGAGATTTTCAGCAAAACCAGCTGATGTTCTTTCATACAGAAAGGATGTTCACATTCAAATATTACGAGCAAACAAAAAACTTACTGAATTGACAACTCTCAATAGGTTGGCAAGCAAATCACTTAAAAATCACGTGATATTAAATTACCTCCTCCCATATCAAGGTACGAAGGGTCTTGATTGAATGTGAAGCACAGTTGGTCTTCAAAGAAATGATTGACGAAAATATTGGAACAGTTTCGCTTTTCGCCATTCCACCAACACAATTTTACATTCAGATACGAATCGAAGGCGAACATTCTCATTAATGAAGTCATATCCGGATTATCATACATAGACATGAATTGCGCAGTAATCTCTTCGGTCAAAGATTCATTCAGTGTGCCATTAATTTTGCACGTTTTTCTGGTCTGAGTAGAAAAACAGTGCATCATATTTATCAGATTATAAGCCTCCAGGTGCGGCTTGTAAACGAGTGAACGGAAGTGAATTTCAAAAAATTTTGTTTGCAGGTTATGAGCTGAGTGGGATCTGTGAGTGAATGAGCTCATTCGATTTGAGCGTTCGATTAGGCTTTGGCGTTGGCTAGGCTTAGGCTTAGGCTAAGGATTGGCAATGATTATGACTAAGGATAAGGATAATGCTAGGGCAATGACTAAGACTAAGGCTAAGGCTAAGGCTGAGGTTGAGGCTGAGGTTGAGGCTGAGGCTGAGGCTGAGGCTGAGGCTGAGACTGAGGCTAAGACTTAGGCTGAGACTGAGGCTAAGGCTGAGGCTGAGACTGAGGCTAAGACTTAGGCTGAGACTGAGGCTAAGACTTAGGCTAAGGCTAAGGCTAAGGTTAATGCTAAGGCTTACACACTTAGGTTGAGCTCGATACATCATAGATCCATAAATGTGAAATAACTTACCGTTTCGTAAATGATGTTCTTATCGTCGTCGGTGTGACTAAGATATCCCGCTAGAAAGTATTGAAACGCGTCACTCAAGCCAATGGTGGATTTGCGAGCGAAGTTCGCATTGCAAAAGGTAATCGCTGGAAATGGCACTTGCTTTACAGTATCGAAAGTTGTCACTGTTATCCTGTCCATCGGTAAATAGATTTTCACGCTACTGTAACACTGATAAAACATGATACCTATGCAAACAAACAAACAGCACGTCCAAATCGAGCGGTATGAACCACTTTTAGCTCCACCGATATGTCGCAAAAATGCCATAGACGAATCGTCGCAATAATCTTTCCAATGTTTTGTGACTTCGTCAGTTGACGAAACTTCTTTCGTTCGTTGCCTGATCGGAAAGATTTTATTACTTCTCTTCATCTTTGCCATAATCGCAGTAACTTTTCTAGTGAGTGGTCACCACTTAGTGATAATCAAAGGTGTTCTGACCGAAATGCTGTAAGCTAATGAACATGCGGAGTGTCACGAACATTTATATGGTAACTTTTAATTTACTACAGTCAATGCTTTGTGTATTGATAGCTTAATACATGAAGTTTTATCTGAGCCAGTGCTAGATATTAGGTTGTTCTAGTGTTTCAGTCACTAAGTTATTGTCGCTAACACGACATGTTTGCGAAAACAAGCATTGCCTTTGGAACACTTTCTGAAATTGACCACATCATACTTGCTTGAAAATTACCAGTAAAACTAGAAATGTCATTGACTGAAAAACAAATAAATTAGATGGGTTCGTTGTTAGCAGATAGAAAAATCAAGCACGCAAACGCGTTAGCAAGCAAATGAATATGAATTCTTGTTTTTCAACGTCATGTTTGTTCAACGTAAAATAATTAAATTTAAAAAACAACGATCGTTGTTTTCGAGGATTCATTTGTAAACAAAAATTTCCATGGTCACTGAACAATTATAGTCAAAAATATTGAAAATGAAACCATCACGTAAACAAAAATGTGCTCGGAAAATCATCGCTTTTGAACAATTTTCAGCAAATTGTTACAACTACATTACACCAAGTCTTAAAGCTTCAACGATCCGCAAGTTCAACAGATAACAAAAGATTTCTGACAGAGTTCAGAATACGAACCAGTTCAGAATGCTTAAACAGCTAAATGACGAAGCATTTTTTGTTTTTTATACTAATTCTAAAAACAATATGAAAAAAATTTCCGCTCATTCGAGCCCACCCCTTATTCGCGTGCGTGCTAGAAATTGGCGTGCGAATCAGAAAATTTTTATATTTACCCAGACACCCGTTTCTGCATAAATTTAAAAATTACGCGCAAAGTTTAAACACCCAGAAAAAGTTTTCTGAAATATGAATTTTAATTCCGAATTTCATTCATATTTGTTCAGTTTTATTAACGCCATCGACAAATTGTGCGACTGCTTATTAAACTAAGTTTTTCCGCGAACGCGACGATTACAATATAAACAGTTAGAATATTTAAATCTTGTTTAATAGACAGTTCGAAATCGGTCGGTTTCAATCGCGAATTTTACACTTCGCGAAACATAGTCGACCGTTTATACGAAATGGTAGCTTTACAAATGAATAAAGCATCCATTTGGCTGTTTCTCGCCGCAATCAGTTATTTGTACGCAATAGCCTTATCAGCAGGTAAAGTTATTCACTTTCGATACTTGGTTTGGAGGTCTAATATTGAAGTAAGAAAGTGATATTAAGAGATCTGGTTTATCAGAACAATGGAGTGACTTAGTCAGAAGTATTCATGAGAAGCCCTACTGCAATGGTATAATTATCGAGAGGTCTTGGTTGTTATCATTATGGAGGGACTAAAGATGATGTAGGGACAATGAGAAACTCTATGGTTAGGTCATATGACCAACAGGTCTTGGTCTATTAGCAAAATGGAGGGACTAAGGAGATGAAGCAGGGACAATGAGTAGCCCTAGGGCCATGTCGCATCATCGAGAGATCTTTGTTTTCATTTAATCATTCCAAACCTCGTTATACCACTCTAGAATCATTTAGAATGATATTTTTATTCTATGTCTGATCTTCCCTACTAACCTGAGCAGCAAGCTCAACTTTAATGAGCATCGACATAATTTAGTGAACCATTTTAAAAGTCTCTCGTTTTAGAAGCTGATGATGTCCTTCTTGGTGAAGTAAATGCTATGCGTACATCTGTGTTTCCACGCGCAATAAAAATGAACAAGTTGGTATGTGACACAAAGAAGTATTGTCGCTTCAGGTATCAAACAATAAACGCGTGTTTGTACTTTTTTAGACGTATGATACGTCTTTGGCAGCTTCTGTTGACGCTATAGCGATGACTTGTGTCGACCGTTCTGGTTTCGGAACATCCACCGCATTTTATGTATCGTTAGTGTCGGCTGGGGATACAATAGCAGATGCAGCGGGTGCGTGGCTCACGGACGCAAATTACGATTACACTGGTAACTCATGCACTCCGAATCCAGACAACTGTCAGAGTTACAAAGTGGTATGTAAAATAATATTTTAATCTCATTTTTGAAAGAAAAGTAGCACACATTTTATTTGTAATTATAGCTTATGAATGATCAGGCAAATGCAGTTGGCTGTGCTCAGCGACAGTGCTTATCTTCACAAGCTGCTTGCGCGACATTAGGGGGGGATTGTTACTTGCAAGTATGCCAATTCGATCAACCGGTACCATCGGGTCAACCTTACGTCTCAACTACCAATGCTGCACCTTACTGCTCAGACACAGATCCAGCTTCTTGCATATCAAATACGAATGGAAAAACAAAATGCGATACTACGGCCTATCTTTGTTGTACATCATTTTATGTTAAGTTACGCTCCTTTCAACTACTTGCAAACATCTTTTGATGTTTAGATGAATATGTAACTACGACATCTTCAACAACTACAACTGCAACAACGTCCGCAACAACACCTTTCCCAACAGAAGCAGCTACCGTCGATCCAGTTTATGCCACTGACAGCATTAATTACGTTCGATCACTTTTTCAATCCGATGCAGCCCATATGACATGTTTAGTAAGAGAGATTCGCGGTTTAAATCTTTCTCGTGAAATTTTGCCGACGTTGTCCACATTTTAGCAATGGGACGATTCGTTATTAACGCCCATTTCAACCCAAGTCATGACGTGTTCAGCATTGCCAGCTGACCCCACAATTATAGCTGACTATTCAGACAACGCAGATATAATCAATGCATTCAGCAATTGGGGCGACTCCCTCCAATATCCTTCACCTTCCCAACAAAATCAACTCGTAAGCTGTTTCGTGAAAATACGCTTTATGGACTTAATCTTAATTTTAACTATTCAGATATTTAACGACCTCGGCACGAAATTCGCTTGCGCTCAAGCGAAATGCGCCAGTGTTGACGGAGTACAACATTCATCGTCAACAAATCCTTACAATACATTTACGTTGTGCAAATTCGATTCAGCCGGACAGCAGCCAGCTTACACAACCGGTGGAACAACAGGGCAATGCGATTTGACTGATACCACTAGCTGCGCGGCCGCATCCTCATCTCGTACTCAATGTACAAACTATCCGTCAGTCCCGTATTCTCTTTGCTGTAAGTATACCTTCAATAATTTCTGTTACAAAATTTAATATGAGAAATTGCATTACTAACAAAGAATGTTAGTAATACAATTCTTTGCCACTTCAAATCATGTTTTACTGAAAATAAGCAAAGAACAATGTACAAAAGAACGAAACCGTGTATAAAACTAGGCGACAGTAACAGTGATATATTTCAGAGCAGAAAATGTAAATTAATTTTACTTTGAAAATAACAAACATCAAAATTGACACAGGCGAACCATTTTTCTACAGCGGCACTCATGTCCATTACTTCGATGATTTGCATGCTGAAATTTTTGACAAATTTGAGAAATTAACTCTTGATAACTAAAACATTTGGAGCAAATCATGAATATCACTATTAATCTTATATACATATATTCATGAACTTTTACTACTTTCGACAAATCTACAAATCTCTGTTTAAGTTGTAAAACAGCTGTAATACATTTACCATCTCCACATTTTCAATACCCCACAAACAAAATGTCCAGCTAAAGAATGCATGAATAATTCTTCTTGCTAACCTTGTTCACAAATTGAACATATATCCGTTAATTAAGTAGCCTTCAGTGGCTCATACATATATATTTTGAAACCCGATGGCATTCTGCGCCATCACACGATATAACAGGGTCACACTTGCTTCAATAGATAACTCGCACTCTACAGTCATTACTGCAGTTTACCAACTGAAATAATTCATTAGATAAGCAGACAGTTTTTCGGTTGCTTTTACTGAAAATTGAACCATAGTAACTCGGTTGAAAACAAGCTCATTTTCCTCTGACGACTGTGACAATGGTGGCAATGCAAACGACAGGTCGCGAAAATAAATCTGATCACTGCTTCCAGGTTATGCCACAACGACAACTTCAAGCACTACTACATCAACTTCTACTGTAACTACTACGACAGCAACAATACCTACAGCACCCACAGTTGATCAGGCTGATATTATTGCAGAAATCAACAATTACCGGGGGGTCACGTATCCTGGAGCGTCGCGCTTAACGTGCCTGGTAAATAGTTAGATTTTCGTAGTTTCCAGGACCCACGATGAGTTTAACGTTACTTTTATCTTAGGAATGGGACAGTACTCTGGCGAGTGATGTTATAGCACAGTCTCAAACCTGTGTAGCACCAACAGATCCCGCCACTATATACTCAGTCAGCGAAACACCTCAAACTTACTTCGACGTTTTTGACGCGTGGTTAGCTGAAGACGGCAATTACGATTTTGCATCTAACACATGCGACGACGTTTGTGTAGACTTTAAAACAGTAAGTTCGTATATTCATATAAATTAAAACCGTACCTTAGCATAATTCTTCAATCTTCTCTCATAGATGATGAACGAAAACGCAAACTATTTTGCATGTACAATGTCAGTGTGCAAAACATTCGGCACAATGGCTGCGCCTGCCATCGCTTATTACGTAACAATCTGCAAGTTTGATCAGCCAACTCCTTCTGGAGCACCCTACACAGCTAGTGCAACAACAAATCAATACTGTACCTCTACAAGTTGCACTTGGACAGCTATTTCAAAAACTGATTGTGGCACAAAATACAAAAATCTTTGTTGTAAGTTATTATTTACAAGCCGCGTGAAACAAACACATTGAGAAATTTTTCATGGGAAAGACAAAAATTTATATACAGCTCACGTTTATTTCGTACAAACCAAAATTAGCAAATAACTTTGCGGCTTGATCATTTTTCTGTGAATAATTAAGTAGGACCAAGCGCCTTTTTTTGGTTAACTTGTAAAATCATTGCATGGAAGCTAACAAAGTAATAAATATGTAAATCATTGAAATATTTCAGGTTATGGTTCAACAACCACAACCTCCTCAACATCAACTACCTCAACAAGTACACCAACTACAACTACTTCTACTAGCACTTCTACTTCAACAACATCAACCAGTACTCTAACGTCAACAACATCAACAAGTACACCAACTTCAACCACATCCACCAGCACTCCAACTTCAACAACCTCCACAAGCACACCAACGTCAACTACATCCACCAGTACTCCAACTTCAACAACCTCCACAAGCACACCAACTTCCACAACATCCACCAGCACTTCAACTTCAACAACATCAACCAGCACTCCAACTTCAACAACCTCCACAAGCACTCCAACTTCAACAACCTCCACAAGCACACCAACTTCCACAACATCCACCAGCACTTCAACTTCAACAACATCCACCAGCACTCCAACTTCAACAACCTCCACAAGCACACCAACATCAACTACATCCACCAGCACTTCAACATCAACAACCTCTACAAGCACACCAACCTCAACTACATCCACCAGTACACCAACATCAACAACATCAACCAGCACTCCAACTTCAACAACCTCCACAAGCACACCAACATCAACTACATCCACCAGCACTTCAACATCAACAAC
>JAQGBA010001798.1:0-12134 GCA_034698125.1 Prionchulus punctatus | reverse complement strand
TAGTTCCATTAGTTGGTCAACTATAGTTCCATTAGTTGGTCAACTATAGTTCCATTAGTTGGTCAACTATAGTTCCACCATGTGATCAAACTATATTACCATATTTTGATCAACTATAGTCCCATCATTTGACCAACTATAGTTCACTCATTCGACCAACAATATTTCTTTCACTTGGTCAACTATAGTTTCCATATAGCCAGAGTTCTCATTCTGTGCTTATTTCTAAGAATCGTGTTTATTTTGACATCCAAAATCTTAGAAAATGTTTTGTGCTTATTTTTGATCTTTCGTGCTATAATATCGTCCTCGATTACATCAGCAAGTGGCACCGACTGGAGACACACCCTACAGAAATCGGCTGGACGTTACTGAAAGTTCGACAAGTTCCGCACAAAGAGGCCATTTAGCTGGCCAAGCAAATCGACCGTGAGTCCGCAGCAAAAGATGAACTCTTTGACGAGGTGACTGCACTGAATGCTCTGCTCGCAAAAGTTGATGAGGATGCGTTCGCCAATCTCGATGCTGAAGCCAAATGGATCTTCAGCGAAAACGACACACTCCCACTGCTCTACAAGCTCATCAGTGTAATTTTCTCTATCCCGGTCTCAAACGTCTTCGTGGAGCGCGTGTTCTCGCTGATGGGATCTCAGTGGACCATGGGACGAAACCGCCTCAAGGAGAATTCAGTCAAGTGCCTGGTGCAAGTAAGGTGAATCTGGACATGAGCTGCCGCGAGATGTATGAGCTTTTGACGAAGGACAGGAACTTGTTGGATGGAATTGTTGGGAAGGACAAGTATGAGTGTTGATTTGCTGCGAATAAAGAATTTTTTGGGACTGCTTATACTTATGTGTGAAATATTGTTTCTTGTCAGAGCATGCTTATTTTTGACGACGAATTCTTATTTTTGGACCCAAGCGCGCTTATTTTTTAGTATCTATCGATGAGAACCCTGCATATAGTTATAGTAACTCGTGAAGTACAGTTGAACTGTAGTCCTCACTTGAGACTCGGTATCGTGCGTCGATAAGCATGATCCGCTGTTGCAATTCCAAAATCGGATGCACCTGTCGGCCGAGCCGCCGCCGCTGGCCAAAATGCTGTACTGCCACGGACACCAGGCCAGCGCTTTCACGGCTGCCTGATGATCGGACAGTGTGTACAAGGGGGTCGTCTCCGAGCGAAATTCGTTCGCCGCCTGCGGCCAAATGTTGAGCAGATTGTCGTTGCCGCCGCTGGCCAAGTACCTTCCGTCGGGGGACCATTTCAAACCGCAAACTTCCTGAAAAGCGTTCAGGTACGAAAAACGATCGAGCCAGCGCACGAAATTTTTTTTCTTCTTTACTTGCGTATGATTGTTCAAAACGCCGACGAGATGATCGGCGACACGAACGTCCGAATTGTGAATAACGCCGCCGCGCGTGCCGCTGGATAAAACGTACGAGTTCCACGACAACGAGCCAACTCGGGAGGCGTGCCCGGTCATCGATCGAAGGCGGCGTTTGGCTTCGACGTCCCACAACTACAGTTGCAAAAGTTAACTATAGTTCCATTATTAGGTCGACTTTAGTTCCATTATGTGGTTAACTATAGTTCCATAATTTCGTCAACTAGTTACACCTTGGTCTACTATAATTCCATAATTAATCAACGAAAATTCCAACATTTGTTCGACTAAAGATTCATTATTTGATCAACTATAGACCCATAATTTGAACAGCTATAGTTCCAACATTAGGTCAACTTTAGTTCCATAACGTGGCCTACTATAGTTCCATAATTGATCAATTATATTTCCAACATTTGATCAACTAGTTTCATTATTCGATGATTTGAATTGACAGTAATTTCATAAATTGTTCAACTATAGCTCATTCATTGACAAACTACAGTTCCACGATTTGGTCAACTATAGTTCCATCATTTCGTCAATTATGGTTCCTAATTTGTTTAACTATAGAGTTTCATCATTAGCCAATAGTTCCACCGTTTGGACCAACTATAGTTCCCTAATACCGCTATAGTTTCCAAATAACTATGATTCCTAATTGACTATAGTTGAGTGAAGAGACTGTACTTGAACTTGCGAATCGCTCGTGCCGACCGCCAAATAATTGCCTTCCTTGACCCACGACACCGACGTGACGTAATCGGTGGTCGAGTCCATTTCCATCAATAGTTCGATGTCGCCCGTACACGCGTTCCACAGAAATACCTGACCGCGCAACGCCACGGCCAAAACGTTATTCGAGCTCCAATCGAGCAAGTTCAGATCTAGAAAACCGACGGGGCGCTACGCGATATTTGTTTTTACAACGCCGAAACGAGCAAAAACGTCGTACAATAGTCGTCGACGATTTCGGGCGCGTCCAAAATTCGCTCGGGCGCCGAGGGCACGTGCCTCGCGGACTTTTTACAAGAGGACGCGGTCGCCGGGCGAGTGCTGTACAAAACTTTATTGGCGTTCGTAAAGCCTTAAAAATCAACTGCCTACGGCTCACAAGGGACTATTGTCGTTTTTTAACTAGCCGTAATCAACTACAGTTCAAAAAGCAACTTTAGTTCAACGGTAACTATAGGGCAACTATAGTTCTCGATATTTACCCGGTGGGGCCAAGGGCGCTTTGGTTTTTTGGAATGATAAAATTCGAAAATTAACGCTTGAATCGTTCATCGGCGCCGTAACGCCGCCGTTCAAATTTTCGCTCATGATTTTTTGGTATTCAATTTTCGCCGGACTCGGAGCAGAATTTGACCCGGAATTTGCATCGGCCGACGGATTTGCGAGATCGTTTTGACTCGAATAGATCAAATAATGAGCCAAGTCGTTTTGGCTATCGGATCGATTCGAAATGTATCGATCACCGCCGGGCGTTTTATTAACGCCGAAATTGGCGTTTCTCGACGGCGTCAGGCGGGAATTTTTGCCTGAAAACGTTCGGAAACTAGTAAAAAACGTTAAAACTCGTCGTCGACGGAAACTAAACGAACGAAAACGAGCACGTTTCGTGGCGGTTTTGCACCGAAACGAGCAAAAAGATAAAACTTGATTCGTTACCCGGAGTTTTCTTCTTGCTGGCGCTAACCGGCGTCCTCGCGAGTTTCGTCGTCGACACGTTTTGATCGGACGCCGACGGCGTTTTGCATAAAAACGACGATGAATTTCCGTTGAAATTATTATTCGACACGTTTCGACCGAAATTGCGATTCATTTTCCGTCCAGATTTTTCGTAAATCGAGTAAAAAACCAAAAAAAACACGTTTTTCGGCACGAAATCCGGTAAAAGTTCAATAAAAAAATCACCGAAAATTCTATTTTCTAAGAAAAAACTCCAAAAATTGGCTGGAAATTTTGAATTTCGCACGTTAAATTTGAATTTTAAATTTTTGTAATAGGCCGAATTGAACCTGCGCACGCAATTTTAAAATAGTGCTTTCACAATTACTACTTGAGTAAAAGTACGGTACACACAAAAATCAAAATTTACAATTCGTATTCAGATGACGAATTTTTAAGCGCGCAGGATGATACAGGTCGCGATCTGTATACGGTTATCTCAATCTCAACCTCAGGATTACTGTACTTTTATTTAATTCGGATTTGTGAAAGCATTATAAAGCCACTGCTTGAGTAAAAGTACAGTCAAAATTTATAATCCGTATTCAGGTATTAATTTTTTATGCGCAATTAATGATACAGACCACGATGAATATAGATTGTAAATCTCAACTTTAGGATCAAGATATTCAGATTCGGGTTGTAAATTTTACGGAATATCCAATAGATTGCAATATTACTGAAAGATTCAAATGAAAAATCAACTCTTAAAAACAAATATAAGCCCCCGGGTTCTTTGAGCATCTGCACACTCCATCTCGAGATTTTTCTTAATGCAACTGAATCAATACGATTATAGAAAAATAAATTTTTCATTGTATTCCGAAGATATGAATACCATTTGAGAATTGAGATTCGACATTCTATTGTAACTAAGTTGCCAAAGCCATGCGCGTCTTAGGATTGTTGGTAGTCGCTCTCAGCATGTCAGTGGCCAGTTCAGCGGTTGACGTAAGCATTCAATTATCAGGTACATTTTAGCTAGTTAATGATCCCTCGCAAATTTCAGAGGCGAAAGAGAGACGTACCCAAGGGTTGCGGGTTGCCATACTTCCAGCAAAACATTTTGCCTTTGGCGAAAGTACGAATCATCGGAGGTACGGAAGCCGTGCCCAATTCTTATCCGTGGCTAGCGAGGCTTATGTACACTATGGAGAACGGAGCAACAACGAGATGCGGAGCATCTCTGCTCATGGGATCATCAAACACGGAATCCGACTTACTCGTTACTGCTGCCCATTGCGTCTTGAATGCGTAAGTTGCGCGAAATGATGCAAACCCGGCCAAAAAATGGCTAGGGCTAGCGGCTTTCATTGACCGCTCGTAGATTTCAGCGACAAAACCACTCGGCCGTTCGATAAATTTACCGTATTCTTGGGTAAACACGATCTGAGTACAGTCGAAAAGAGCGAACAGAGTTTCGGTGTCGCCAAGTACGTCTTCAACCCGGACTTCTCGAAAGGAAGAAATCAAGGCGATCTAGCGATACTGAAATTAAAAACCCCAGTGAAATTCGACAATTTCATTCGACCGATTTGTTTGGCTACTTCGGGCCAAGCGCCGAAAGACAAGAACAGTTGCGTCGTTGCCGGATGGGGCAGAATAGCGAGTAAGTTGTCAGTGCTGGTTTTAGCGCGGAAGTCATCGTGCCTGTGCGTATTTTAGGCGACAGTCACGATCTTCCGAACAAGTTGCAGCAAACGAAATCCCCGGTTCACGATGATGCCACGTGTTCCGATTTGGTCGGACCCATATTTGACCCGGCTACGATGACCTGTTCGGGGAGCTTGGATGGTTCCAGTGGCACTTGCCAGGTTGGCTCGCGAACTCAAGCGCAACGAGACTTTCAAATGTTTCATCGATTCTAGGGTGATTCCGGTGGTCCTTTGGCTTGCTTCGAAGATGGACACTGGACTCTGTATGGTGCGACGAGCTTCAACGTGGCCAAGAAAGTCAACGACATTTCAGTGTGCGTCGAATCCAACAAGCCGAAAGTGTTCGCGAAGATAAGCGGCATGCGCTCGTGGATCGATCAAACGATGAAATCAATCTAAATAAATCTCCGAATGATAAATGAATAAAAAAAAGAAAAATTCTTGAAAGCATAGAAAATAAAACCAACTGCACTCACAGTGTTTTTTGTAAAAGTTCTGCCGGCACCAGGATTTGAACCTGGGTTATCACGGCCACAACGTGATGTCCTAACCACTAGACGATGCCGGCCGAAAACAGATTGTAAAACTTTATGTAAGAAGAGTATGACATAATCTTCAGCGACCGAAACAAACAACTGAGATTCATCGATGATACGGATGCCAACGTGAAAGCTTAGAGCATTTTTTTTGAAGCTGCATTATAGTCCATTCACAATGCAAACTCAAAAAGATTACAGTAAGAATGATGAATTGCATGTATGGCAAAAACACAATTTTGAACCACTTACACTTTACAAAATGGTCCACTATGTTTGCTGCTAAAATGACTAAAGCGCTAGGTGAACCATTTTGTAAACTGTAAACGGATCAATAATTGTGCTTCCGCCATACTTGCACATCATTCTTACTGTAATCTTTGTAAGTGTGCAGTTGTGAATGGACTGTATTTGTTTTCAATAATAACAGATTGTTTGCTTGTGTAACGTTTTCGCGACAGTTTTTGGCCGGCATCGTCTAGTGGTTAGGACATCACGTTGTGGCCGTGATAACCCAGGTTCGAATCCTGGTGCCGGCAAAATCTTTTGCTGCTTGCAAACATTTTTGCAAGCACTGTAATGTTTATCGCAAGTAAACATAAACGTGACAATCGAGCGGTATACGAGTTCATTTCGAGACCTTTCGCATCTCCTATTGGAATGAAAGTATGGCAATCGAACAGTTAGAGTATACAATCCGGATTCAAATATTGATTTTTAAGCTTGAAGCTTTAAGGTTGTTTACAAGCAACGTTCTGCTGTCTATCTGAATCCAACAAGTTCAAAAAATCGATATCTGATTTTGTTGCAAATTCCAACTTCAGGATTACTACTTGTGCTTCAGTCGATTTTTCAGAAACTGCATTAAAAATAAAATTCTTCAATTGTACTGTGGATTTTAATCTTGTTTTTTTGCAACTTATTCATTAATATGGAAAGTAGCTTGTCGCTCGTTGCAATGCGTGTATTATTGATTGGACAAATTTAATTTCGTTTTCACTTCCTTTTCTTATCACGCACCACAAATAGGATTTTCAGTAAACAATTTTAATTTCCACATGTCTTAGGATATGTATACAAAGATTTAAAACAATAAGAAAAATTTTCATATTAATTTGAAAAAGCAATCGTCTAGCAATCGTCTGTATTGTTGTTATCGAGTCGATGCGGGCAGATTTTTGCACTTGCAACACTCACAACGAATCAATGAATACAACGCTTCGCGGTACATTTTCGAAACTAAGATGCAAGTAACTACGGAAAGGAAGGGCGCCAGATATATCGCCATGCTTCTAACGAGTTGCGAGTACCCCTCCAAGACGCCGTAGTACAGGGCTAAATCTTGATTATGCATATAAAAGTAGTAAGCGAGACCCGATACCATCGAACTACCCGCGCAACAAATACTCGCGAAACACTCGATAACTGATACGGTGATGAGTATTTTGTTTATTTGTGATTGGTTGGTCCTCATCTGCTCATTGGCTGCGACGCTGGCTTTCTTTTTCATGTGCACGACAAGTACAGTCAGTAGCCCAATTTGAACGCAAACCAATAAAATATAAAAAACTGCAGTACCGAAACAGCACGCTATAAACAGGTTCAGATTCATCTCGTAGCCTTTGTCTAAAATATTTTTCACTAAAAAGTAATACAACTTGAAAATAGTAGAAATTAGAAAACTTAGCGAGCTAATAATCAAAGCCTTTTTGACGGTAACCTTGTTTCGGTAGTACATCGGCTTCACGACACTCAGCACTCGATCGGACATCAAACAGAAAGCCATCAATTGACTCCAACATTGAAATATATCTGCTATCATTTCGAGCCTATTCTCATCGAGGACAGAGTTCGACAGTGCACTAACAATCCCTCTATAGCCAGGCCATGTGAATATTAAAGACAATGTGCTAGCTACGCATTGAAACAACTGAAATGTAAGTGCGGTCGAACCTTTACTGAACAAGCGTAAAGCTATAGTTAGATTGAACAGTCCGAACAGGGCCAATAATGGCCATACAACATCCGTAAACTTCATGCACCACGTATACATGTAAGTCGGGGGATTGTAGAGCATGCTGACAAACGGCGAATTTGGATAGAAAACCCAATCCATGCTGATAACAAATTCAGATACAAAACTAATGAAAAACGTTCGGTCAAAGAATGACCAGTTGCCGAACACGCCGCATCTGCACCGATAAAGGAATATGTACCGCTCTTCCAAAATGTCCAACATCCACCGAGGGTAGTGGTTGAGCTTGCCAGACTGATACATAGTTGCGAGATACCTCGAAGTGTTGAGTGTAGATGCCGAATATCTGTACGATGAAACCGAACCGCCTCCACACTCTGGTCTGCATTGGCTGGTCATACTGGTTTTATTCTCAACTATGATCTGGTGGCAAGCCATTTGAATAATCTGTAATTTAATTTGCAGCATTAAGCATTCAGTAAGATAAACAAGTGATGAGATCTTACTTCTTGACTTTTCCCAAAAGGAACTTGAAAAATCAAAAAAATTGTTGCAAAAACGACAGAAGGATACATTTTTTGATTTTGTCAGTAATTTTTCGTTAGATTTAATGTTTCAGAAGAAAGCGTTTTCTTCACTGATAAAGTCTAATTATGGCATGTAAAACGTACGATTCGATTAAATAGAAAGTTTTATACTGCTTCACGTCAGCCTTTGTCTCGGCATGACAAAAACATATTGATGCTCGAAGACGAAATATAAATAGGAAATGTATTTGTTCCGCATTGATGATTAAGGTAAGATAGATTTCTGCAGTACTTACGGTAATTATTAGAAGGAGGCCGACGAGTTGTTTATTCAATTAACGTTGATGGATGAGAGGTATTCATATATTTATGATCGACAACCAGGTTCACTTCATCAGAAACTCATGCTATCACAACGAGTAGTATGTGCCGCCTTTCTGAGATGGTGATGAACAACATATACAGGTATTCCGCTCCAATGCTAAGTGCCATTAGGCCAGAATGGAAGGTGTGGCTAACATTAACTCGCTAGATCTCTATTTATCCTCCAAAGTCGGTCGCTTTCTACCTATTTTACAACTAGATACATTGAAGCGTGTGAGATCGGCATCTTGTTCGAGGATCCCACCGAGTTCAAACCCAGGTCGCCGGGGTAGCAAGCGAGCGACATTCCTCTACGCTTGTCCCACCCTAATAATACATACTTTTTTGTACATATATAACGAAAATTTTTTGGAGCATCATCTAGTGGTTAGACATCACCTTGTGGTTGTGATAACCCAGGTTCAGTTCCAGGTGCCGGCAATTCTTTGCAGCCAGCACAAAAATAGTTTAGCTCAATAACGTTTATTGCAAAGAGACATAAACGCGGTAATCATGATCATGACATCATGACTATCAACAGAACCATAACAAATATCAATACTTTTGCTCATTGTCCATCAACTTATATGAATTTTGTGCACAAGCCAGAATGTAGTGTGAATACCTTTCCCCTAAATTCAAAAATATAGATGTTTCTTTTTTTATTGTTACACATGCAGACAATTTAACAATTCTAAATTCTTCTTACTTTGACATCTATTTGACCTCTTTCTTTTGTAAGATATTCCGGATGCGCATCGAGCATCAACTTTGTCCGTTGCGTTATATGAATTCTTCCCGCTAAAACAATAAACATGAAGCTTTTTGAAAACATTAATGTTGATGATGATAATGATGGATTACCTTCTCCTGTGCTTTCCATCCTGGATGCAAAGTTCACTGTATCTCCGAAAAGGCAGTACTTGGGCATGGTAAGTCCGACTACGCCACCAGCCACTGGTCCGCTGTGAAGGCCGATGCGTAGGTTTATCTTTTCTTGAGGCAAATGAGGGATTTGAAACTTTTTCAACGTCTGTCATTTGAAATGAATCTTATCAAGGAGTTGAATAAAATAAACATATTTTCTTTCATGAATACCTCTAAAATGTGTAATGACATGTTAGCAATATTTGTTACATGTTTATTGCCATTTCGAATTGGCAGACCGCTGACCACGAGGTATGCATCGCCTATTGTTTCGACCTGAAGATGAGTTCAAATAGTTGCGTAGCAGTCGATGTGAGGAATATTGAAACTTTTTACTTTATACGAATCGAAAGCAAGTATAATTTCATCGAATTTAGAATAGATCCCGTTCAACATTGAAACGATTTCGATCGGCGTGCTTTTTGAGCAAATCGTCGTAAAGCCGACAATATCGGAAAAGTAAATTGTCACACATTCGAATGTTTCTGGATTAACAGGTTGTCCAGTCTTCAACGCATCGGCAACTGTTCTAGATTTGAAAGTAAAAAAAAGTGTTATATTGTGTATGAAAGTTCCTCATGTTGTATCATGTTGCGATGTTGCCATATCAATTTTTCATGTGTTTTATATTTTGTTACATGCGGGATCACCTTACACCCTATTCTATTACGTTTAGCATATGTTTCTTCACACATATAACCTGTTCTACCACTATTAACATTTGTTCTACATATGTATTCATGTCCTCTCATTATTAGCTCATGATCTGTCACGATTAACACGGATTCTATCACAACTGACACGAGTTCTATATGCATGTTCTACCAAAATGAACAAGTGTTTTATAATGATTAACACACTCGTACATCATTCGTCATGAAAAAAAATTATATCCAGTCTGTCTAATTAGATTTGTTTACTGTGGTAGCATTTGATACAACAGACGATCGGCTCTGTTGCGCTCTTCGTTAAGTTGGGTTGTTCGTTCGTCAACAATCTTCTCCAGATTCGTTGCATACTTTTCCAGCATCGACATTACATGATCCATCAGATTTCTTCCGCTGAAACAGTACGCGCACAATAGTATTAAAAATTCTATCCGATAACATGATCCATTGTCATTCGCATACAAAGATTTTGTGCCGGCGTAGAGTTCTTTCTTAACTTCTTGAGCCGTTGGTCTGTTATTTGGGTTTTCTTGCCAACAAAGCAGAAGTAAATTGTGAATCCTCGAATCCAATTCCTTCAACGATTTCACTTTGGGCCGCAGCGGTATGCCGCTGTTAGTACCCAGTTTGATACCGTCGACAATTTCTGAAACAACCACTATTCAAATTCATCCCAACGGATTTCAAACCAACACTGAACTCTGTACCTGCCGCAGCCAAAGATGAGTCTGCAAATGGCTGTTCACGGAAAATAACTTGGTACATGATCATTCCGAGCTGATAAACATCTGATGGCTTCAAGCTGTTTTGAGTTAACCGTAATATTTCAGGTGACGTACATAACAGCTCTACAAATGTTGTACGATATGATTACTACAGGATATTGTAGAAAAACTGCTCGAGAGGACATCATTTGTAAAATATAAAAAATTAATTACAATTACCATCCATTCGGTCTTCATGCGGCTCCAGCTCGATTGCTTTTTGTTGAGTCATCTCATTTATGATCGGCTCTAATCCAAAGTCACTCAGCTTTACCACCCATCGACTATCAACCAAACAATTACTGGCAAACAATCGACCATGATATTGAATTGTTGATGCGTGAAGATAATCCAAACCCTGATGAAAAACAGAAACATACAGTAATACGCGCTATTGTTTAAAATGTTACAGTTTGAGTTTACTGTCGCGACATCACGCATGATTGACACTTGAAAGGTAGTGTCCAAATGGATATCCTCGTTGAAAATGATTTCTTGCAAACTTCTTTTAGAGCAGTAAATCCACAGGCAAATTGCAACTGGACCGCCGTCGAAAGAAAATCCGATGAATCGATTGATGTTGTCGTGGTTGATCTCTTTTAACTGTACAGAATAAAGGCTGGTGTATGAGTACCACAAAGACAACTCTGTGTATCTGGGTATTAGTTTGTGGTGTATGTTCTTACATTTTTCAGATGAAGAAGATGTTCACGATGCAATGTAACATTGCCAGTCCTTTTCCACCTTTTTACCGCCACCATAGTGCCTTGATACAATCCACACCCTTCGAATCTACCATCTGATTTTATACTTCCGTAGCTGCTAGCCATGCTCTTGTTTGGATCCAATTTCGATCCTAACGAGGAACCAATATATGATCCCTGGAAAAAAAGCTAATTACTTTCAAAAACATCAATAAAATATCTGATATGAATTATATTTACACGAAGCGTATTCTTGGACACATATCGTAACAAATTCAGATCGATCTTCCATGAAAGTCGAAGCAGGTCACGTTCGAAAGCCTTTTTCCTGAAGAAGTAACCCAACTCATTGATGATTAAAGGTTAGGAAGCAAAAATTACCTTTGAAAGTAAACGATTATTGACAACACCGAAGCCAGGAATAGAATGCAAATTGGTAAAGAAACAGCCAAGGCTAAAAAACATCTGGTATTAGCATTTTCGGAACGTGCTTGCTGTTTGGTTTGGGTATGAACAGCAATAGAGTAAATGACCAGGAATGTGGAGAGTAATCGTGCGTAACACAAGCGTGTACAAAAGCAGCGAGTACATAAGCGTGTATAGCATTAGCTTGAATAGCATTAGTGCGAATAACGTTAGCACGCGTAACGGAAATGCTCATAGCGTTAGTCAGATAACATTAGCGCATACAGCACAGTGTATAAAGCGCAGCGTGTGTAGAAATAATGTGCAAGCGTTCAGTGATAATAGATGTAGAATTGGTGTGTATTATATCTGCATATATACACTCGTGTGCAAAACTTCGGACGCAACGAGAATTTTTGTAGAAAAATGCAAATAATTCATGAAATATGCATTTTGCATTGGTTAAATTGCTGTACAGACATTCGCTAG
>JAQGBA010001797.1:0-12134 GCA_034698125.1 Prionchulus punctatus | reverse complement strand
TTATGCGTTTACTGATACCTATCTATGATTATGTAGCCAGCCTAAGCCTAAGTATATTTTTCATGATGAGAGGGAAATTTCTGTTTCTTTTTAGATAAAAGTTTCGTCGTTATGATTGACGAGGCCTACGATCGAGTTGATGGAAAAACGAAGCGCGAAGCTGGCGCATTCAGTCTGATAAACAAAAATTAGCTTCCGGACATTCATGGAATCGATCCTCTCGAAAGCTGTAAAAAGTGACAGCCGCAGCAAAAAGTCAACATCAATTGGCTGACGAAGGAGGGAGTAATACATTGGTGGAAACCGAGGTGTTTGGCTTATGTAAGTGCAGTGTATTTTTTTATAAAGGTACTTGAACTATGGGTCGGGATACAGTACAGTAGATACCTGTTTTAGAGAGCGCCACCAGGATTGGCTTACGCCATATCCTAATTGGGGACTTAGGAAATTTTCACTGTCCCCCTAAATTGCATAAGTGAAAAAGCAAGAGCCAATAAAAGTACATACATACATACAGCCATACAAAAGCCGCCAGGGTACGACGCCATAGAAGAAGAGCAATTTCGTATCAAGAATCGTAGCGAGAAGAGCTGCATTGTGAAAGCTGGAGGAACAGTCTGAACACACTTAATTGATAAAGGTCAGTTGTATTGGTTGATTTGGTCGTTTTTATGCTATCCTTGCCATATTTTGCATTGCAGTAATGAATATCACATTTCATTGGTATAGTAAAGTCAGAAATTTGCTTGGTTTGGCTTCATAGGGTTGTGTCTGGATGCAAGTGGAGGGGGGGGGGGGTAGAAAAGGATAGATACCACATAGATCTGTAAGCACCCACCAAAGTTCCAGGTGGGTCTGTGAATATCGTCATGGAATCCATAAACGTTCATGGGAGATCCACAGGGAGCCTCAAGCTTCCAGATGGATCCCTGTGCATCAGTGTGGAATCCGCAAGTTCCACAAGGGATCCACATACACCCAGGTAAATCCACAAGAAACCCCTTGCCTGGATCCATGAGGCGTCGGGGCAGAATTTTTCGGGAGAACTGTGGATCTGTCATGGAATTTCAAAAACTGAGAACGTTGGCAAGACCTCAAGTTATATGGAGGTACGAATTTTTCGGTCTCTGTACCGACATCATGGGGCACCATTGCGTTTTCGTTTGCTTCTTAACTGTATTTTTCTCAGTTGTTTCTTCTTTCGGTAAGGGATTATGAATGATGAGATTTTCTTCGTCTTCAGTTTCAAAGTATTCGTCCCACGATTCTTCTAATCTGGATGCGGTTTCCAGCAGGCGGATGGGTGTTAATATTAATGGTGTAAGATCAGACTGCTGATAGTACAATGGTTGAGTTCACTGTTTAGAAAGAGCAGTATTGGAAACAGTGCCAGCTCTGGTTGTTTTAGTGTTTATGCCCTTGGCAACTGATTCTCTAGCAACAGCTTCAATAGCCTGATATTGATCGTTCAATGAAATTGACGATTTATTGTTGCCTTTATCGCCCGTGATGGATAATGCAACTGATGGATGCTACAGATCCGGAGATTCCAATTTTCGATCCACCAAAAGCTCGCCACTTTTGCAACGCCACTGTAGTTAGTTTAGTGGGGTTGCTTATTGATTTTGCCAAAAACTAACTAACAGAGGATTAACTGAGAACATAATACTTAAACTAATGTCATAGATAAATTCAAGGAAGAATATTTGATAGCTAATCTTTTTTTTGAGAGAATGGTATTATTACAACACTTCCAAAATAAAACTTCATAACTCTTAAGAAGGTTGGTTTTATATACTACTTTAAGGGATATAAACAAAGGAAAGGAATGTATACAAAAATGAAAAAGAATGTAAACATAATAAAAAAAGGAATGTGAAGAATGTAACCTATTAAGAATGTGAACAATATGATTCATGCTTATTTTACATAAATAAATAATCATGTGATTTCCATAGATCCATCTTCATTACAGCACCAAACAGGATAATTAAAGTTTAGTTTTGGTTTTGTTCCTTGTTAATTGTTTCATGATTAAAACTCCGCTCAAGTATTTGTGCACTGTCTGATGACACCATTAACTATAACACTAATATTTTACAGGAATTTCCTTCAAATTATTTAATATCGCGATGAAAGTAACTATTCGATCATATATAAAACACCATGGTAATCTAGAATTAAATGTGTTTTTACACAATTGTTAATCCTACACGCCTGTGTTCTAGTTCCGTCTTCTTCTAGATGTGCAGTATATAGTAGTTCAATCAAAGTCCCAGGCGTAGGCATTAGTACATCACATTTTGTAAAAACGATATGTTACAGACTAACCGCCATTGATAACAAAACTTATTCGAGCGATCTTAAAATGTGTGTGACGTTGTTAGGAGAAGTCTGGGTAACAATGGTATTCCTTCGTGTAATAATTTATTGTCATTTTAATGGTTATGTACCATGAATACCTTTTTGGTCGTTTTTGCAGAATTCGAATACAATTTCTGCTTATTTCCTGCGCTGTGGTGATTGAATCTAAAATAAAGTTAAAGAGATGGAGAGAATTCTGTGTGACGACAACAATTCATGGATGATATGTTTGGCAAACATGTATGGCAAATCTGGCTTATCTTTCGTCACAAGAACCTCTTGGAAAATTATTTTTCTCATCATGTTTGTTCTCTTTGTGTATCAGTCGATTTTAAATGCTTTGGTTTATCTGCGCTATGATACAATTACAAACAAAGTATATCAATCGTCGACCAGCTTCAAATTTCCATCGATAACCTTTACACCAATGAGCATGTTTTGAAGAAATAGTCTGGGGAATGCCTCAAATACAGCAATTTTATTGGCAGCATACTACGCCGAAAATGGGGAGAAGCAACTGAATCAGTTAGTAAATGAAGTAATCGCACATTGAGCAACATGAACTTGCAGGCGATTAAGTGTTTTTTCGTTTTGTATTTTCCGTATTTTCGTTTAGGAAAAAAGATCGTGTCAAAGCAAGGTACCAACAACAATAGGTGCAATATTAGCCCTTAACTACTCGCGCCATTTCTCATCTCATAACTACTCGCACGGTGTACTTTATACACCAGTGTTAAAATGGCTATTTATATGCACATTGTGAAGATTGTGCTATTTACATGCACATTGTGCACATTGATGCCACTGATAGATTCACGAAAAAAAAGGTGGACAAAAAAAACTGAGATTGGTGTACAAAATACACCAGCGCGAGTAGTTAAGGGTTAGATAGCGGTGGTTTAAGCAAAGTATTGACTACTATTGGAACCGAAGAATTGTCGAAAATGGCTGGATTCCCTTTTGAAGACACCATCATTAAATGTTGGTGGAAGAACAAAGGATTCAATTGCAGTGAAGGTTTTGTCAACCATTTTAGTGATGGTCTATCTAGTTTTTCGTTTAACTTTGGAAACCAATGGTCGAAAATGCAGCTGGAACCATCATATCCAGGTAGCAAATATCGAGAAAACAGAATATATTTCGTTTATGAAATGTAATGCTCAGTTTTATGTAGAAAATCCCTTTGTAAGAGCGGGTTTTGGACTCGATCTGAATGCATACAACGAAGATAATTATTTAATTACGGCACCCAAGCAAGGCTTGCGTCTCCTGATGTACATCAATCAAAACGAATCCTGTGGTGCTGATATCGCCAAACGAGGTGCAGGGCTTATGTTTGCTGTTCACGATTCAAATTACCCTACCAGTCTTCTAACTAATCCCTACTCTTACCTTACGCCTGGGTACACCATCAAAATTGCAATCAGCCATGTACTTTATCAACGAAATGTAGAACACATAGGTATGTGTAAAAGTGCAGCCGACTTGTTCCTGTTTCCATATTTAAACAATGTTAACCGCAAATCTATTTGCCTAAGTCAATGCGGCTTTGTGAAAGTTTTGCGACAATGCAAGTGCCTCGTTACAATCGCTGTAGCTGTATTTAAACTCGTACAACAGAATTCTGCTCGGTTCGGATTCAATGGCAACCTATCACTATGTTCAGCTCCAAATGAACTTCTGTGCGAAAGGGATTTTATTACAGCCTATCTGACTACCCCTCCGGAAATATTGTGCCCCGTATGCCAAGAAAAATGCACGGAAATGGTGTACGAAATGCAAATTACACAATCGTTAATGTACGCCAAAGGATTAACAAATGTCTTGAAAATGGCCGATGAAAACGAAATTCGGAAAAATTATTTATTAGTCGATTTTCTCATTGCCGACATGAGCCTCAAGTTCGTCATTGTTTCCCAGGCATTCACAGTGCGAGATCTGTTCATCTACATTGGAAACAACATGGGACTATTTTTGGGAATGTCGTTTTTAACTCTATTTGAGGTTGTGGATATTTTGATTAAGTTACTAGTTATTGTAATACAGCAGAAAAGAGATCGAGTGAGACCTATTCAAATAACTCATGCACAAGTAAGAAAGAAAAAAGAGTTACAAGAAACACAAAGATAGTCAACACAAAGGCATCAAAACCTAACTAATTAAATTTCACTGGTAATGTTTGGTCAGGCTGTTTCTATCAATTTTAACTGGTTTCTGGAAATCAAAATATGTTTTGATGTAGCAGCTCGCCTTTATTTCTATTCATTTATTTTTGCCATATTTTTTTGTTCGATTTATATTATAGGTTTGAAGTTCAGATTTCGATTTATTTTCATTTTGTACATATTTCACTTGTATTTCGAATTTTATGTTAACTTGATATTTTTTGCAATATTCTATGAAAGACTGGTGCTCGTCCATTTTTGGCAGTTGATGGTTGTGATGTTCGTCGAATAAACAAGAGTCGTGTCGGGTCTTGTCGTTGTGTGGCTTGTCGTGGATTATAGTTTGCATTCTGAGCAACTATAGACAAGTCTTATTCGTCGAATCAATTTCGGCAACGAAAATTCTGCCTTCAGGCGTCTGTAGTTATTACTTTGAAGTGTAACGTAGAAGATTACATCAACACAGTAACGGGGGAGTGAGATTTTATTAATCTAAGTAAATTCCAGTGATAACAAATCCAACGCGATAAATCCAAATGGTAGTACAGTAATAATGGAATAATGTAGTAGAATAATTACAATAGAATGAACATCCACTACTTACAAAATCATGATGGGAATGAGAATAAATTTTAGGAAGGGGTTTATATACTATTTCAGGAAAAGTGACTGGGTGGTTCTAGAAAATCTATTTATAAATCGCAAAAAGTGGTGAATCATAGTTTTTGCCTATACAAGTCTATGCACAAAAACTATAAATTCCTTCTAGAAATTTCTAATGATCCATCAATGATGTGACAGAAGTCATTTAATGTCACTAGATAAGTTTAAGAAGCCAAACAGCTTAAGGAAGTTTATTAAAAACTGAAACAAAATGAAAAGCAATCGGATCCGAATTGAATAATATAAACATTGGGCGCCTAATGCTCCAATGGAAGTTACATTTCAACAACTAATATAAAAATATTACGATTTCAAGTTGAGCAACGGCTGATGATGAAGCTAAAATGCGAAATCATCATGATTCAGCAAACGAGGCGTCATCATGAGAAAGAAAATAGGAATGTAAATTAAAGCAGAGATTGAGCTTCGTCACATGAGATTTTATTACTTTTCCTTATTTCATCATAGTAAAAGTACATTAATGTGGACTATGAGATTTCGAAATTGATGAAAAAGGCGATAACAGACAGGGAAATTATGTGTTCGCACTAATTGAAAATCAAAATCAAAATGGGCGAAACCAGTATTTCACTTTTCCATTCTAGTCTATGCAGTTTAGAATCCATTTTTCACATCCATTTCGTCTGTAAAAAGTCAACCTACACATTGAGAAAACATTATCTTTAGATTCATTTGGCAATTTCGCATTACCTAACAATAGATTTTCGCGTTGTCTCGTATAACACATAATGACAGTTCTATCATTGAAATCCAGTTTTCAGTAATTGTGTGGTCGTGCTAAAAAAATAGGCGGTTAATTTGAGGGTCCGGGTAATTTTCTATAAATACGCAGCTTAAGACTGAATTTCATAATTTTCTTCAATCTTAAATCAAAACAACTATGTCTCCCATTTACGCATCACTTTTAATTGGGACTCTTTGCTTAGTTCAAGTAAGTATTTTCTGTGAGAATGTGAATCTGAATGAGATTCTTGTCAAATGTGAATTTAAAGCTGTCAGTGAGACTGTGAATTTAAATTCAAGAATTTTTAATGTTAACTTAAACCAAAATCTGCCTTTAAGATTGGCAATAGATTTGAATCGGAATGTGAATCTGTAGCTGTCACTACTGAATTTGAATTTGTGTCTGCAAACTTAATTCAGAATCTGTCTCCAACATTAATATAAGTTTAACACTGAAAAGTATAATGACTAATTTTTTAACATTCTCTAGGCGTTTGGCTCTATCGTTGATAATCATGTTGACAGCCGTCGATGTCCGGCAAGTTATAACTGCAATTGCTATAACACAAACGTTGTAATGTATTGCCATCGAGAAAAACAGTGCCCCGGAAGCCAAGTCTGCTGCGAAACTTCCTGTTGCCAAACCAGGTGCCAGAATCCAGTAAATATGAACGGCTGGAATAGCAATAACAATCGTGGGAACAATGGATGGAACAACGGTCGGGGAAACAACGGTTGGGGAAACAACAACAACAACAATTGGTTTGGCAAATAAACCAATAAAGTTTGATCGCAGTGAACTATTTAGTCCGAGACATAGTTTTTTTATTGAAGATTTATATTGTTTACCAGTGCTCAATAAATGTATCAAGGAAAGTCGCGGTCGTTTTACGAATTATTATCTGGTCTGGTTTTCCCTTGTAATGGTAAAGGGGAACATATTTGAACTTTGGCACTGAAAGATTGTTAATCAATTACTCATTACGTTACTTACATTATTACGTGCAAGTTAGTTATGAAGCTTATGAGCTGATGTAAAAAACAGGATACATAACGAGCTAGGAAGTTTCGGTTATTGCTAGGGCTCCTATTTATTTACTGGACCATCTAGGCAAACAAAACATGACATTCCAGAAAAATTTACAAAATATAGCACATGCGTTGAATACACAACGGAAGAAAACAGAATCAGACAATTGAAGAAAACAAGATCAAACAATATCTGATTTTAAGAGAAAACAAAATACAAACCTGTTTTTTTTCAGAAAGGGAAAAGTCCCGCAACTGTACTTGAAAATAATCTATTTGTGTCGCTTTTTTTCTTTTATCATTCGACGTTGTAGTAAACTAGTTTTTCGAAAACAATTTCATTATTTTTGTTGATTCCAATGACTGTATTTACACTTTGTTGAACTGTTGCAATTTCATTGTTTTGCGATACTTTAAACAAATCAACAAATCTTAAATGAAAATCCGGGAAACATCCGTTTAAAAAACTTTATAAGACCGTAATCAGCAATAATTTTTCAGCACTCCCAAACATTTTTATTTCCAAACGTTTTCCTATTTTGCAAAGTTAAGATGTCTGCATTTTACGTTGCTATGTTTGTCGCCCTATGTTGTGCACAAGTAAGTTTGAGGGAATGAGCTTTCTCAGTTGTGACCCATTGTACCCTTCTGATTGAACTTTTCATTTCCATTGTTTCCAGCCAAAAGTTTATATCGACCAATATTGTAATAATTCTTTTTCAGGCATTCGGCTCGATCGTCGATAACCAAGTCGACAACCGACGGTGTCCGGAAACGCAGAATTGCAATTGCTATAACACAAACGTTGTGATGTATTGTCATCGCGAAAAACCGTGCCCTGGCCAACAAGTTTGCTGTGAAACGTCCTGTTGTGTTACCCGATGCCAAAATCCAGTCAACAATGGACCATGGCACGGAAAGTACGTTGTGCGGTTCGCTGAAAGATTTTTGTATTTCAATAATAGTTTGAATCTTTTTTTAAGGTAAAACCTCTCCTATCTCCGACAGTATTCGACCTCAAAATTTTTAGCCAGTTTTGTTAGTTCGTTCAGCAGAAGAATGGTTTTTATGATCATTCGTTGTTACATTCTATTTTTTATAACTGAAGCAAATTTTGTAATATTTTGTATAAACATGATATATTAAAAGATACATTTTTATTACTGGACTTAGGCGTTACTGAAGTTATGTTACTGCCACAGTTGATAAATAAAATTTAAACAACAACAATAAAACGAGCAAACCAAAAATTTTTATCAAAACTGATGGTATTTCGAGAACAGATTTCGACAATAGAGGACACGAATTGAATTGAAAATTGAACTCGAGAATTCAGCAAACATTTGTCCAAGCAAACTTTCGATTACTAGTAATCCTTCGCTCACTCGTTCCTTCACTCCTTTGTACGAGATTCGCTCACTTATACATGCATTCGACTGATCATTCACTCATTTGATCATTTACAAATCGTTTGTAATTTCCATTCGCTCATTCGCTCTTTTGCTCATTCGCTTATTCTTTGATTCACTGATTCACCGATTTGCTGATTCTCTGACTTGATCATGCGTTCATTTACTCATCTGCTCATTTGCTCATTCGCTTATTTGCTCATTATGCACTTTGAACACGTGGCTTATTCGATATTACCATGGAGTCATAAGCATCCTCACATGGACAATTTATGTTTGTTAATATATTTGAACAAAATATCTAGGAAATGAATAGTTTCACTAAGAATTTCCAAACCATGGTGCTGAGTAAAGTGACTTGCCGAGGTCACACTAGAGCCTTGGGTTCATCCTTTCGACCTTCAGCCCATCACTCAATCCACTTGGTTCCCCTCTTCCCCCCCAAGAAAAGTTTACTTGTAACATTTGCATTTGCACGGAACGAGTTTTCAAATTCTATCAAGATTTTAAACGTGATTTTGTTTTCGCATCCATCGCACATTGTTATGTCTTGAAGTCCTACGAGCAAAATGCCTATTCACCCAATTTTTCATACGTGGGCAAGATAATTTATAAGATGAAAATGTTTAAAATACAACCTGTAAATAATAACGCATTCGTTTCAGTAGGCGAATTGTTTATATCGCATCTGGAGATCCGGTTTGAGTAACCTTAGATAGATATAATATTACAGAAAGCGAACAAAGACTTACAGCAAGGTATTGTTTGAGACGAAAAATGTCTATCTATATTATTTTTTCACTTGCTCTCCTTTTTCATGTGCAGGTAAGAAAATTTTGAATCTGTTAAAAGACGTAAACGCTGACAGAGCCGTTACATTTGAAGATCAGATCTGGCTGATTTTTAATTGGTTAAACGCAATGCTCAGGAACTGTTAGTATGTAGCTGTAGAGTAAATGTGTGACTCAACTTTGCAATATGCAACGGCTTTTAATTAAGCACACGGCTTATACAAAATTGTCTTCTTGATAGCATATTTAGGTTCATCAAAAATCATGATTGATTACAATTTAGGTTGCATTTGGACAAGGGCGTTTAGACGGTCTTATTGACCAGCAAACAGATCGACGTAATTGCCCGACCAACAACGAATGCAGCTGCTACAATCGCAATGTCGTGATGTACTGCCACCGGGAAAAGCCGTGCACTGGAAACAGAGTTTGCTGCGAAGTTGGATGCTGCGTGACTCAATGCGTCGCTCCTGTTTACAACAATCGCGGAAACAACAACAACAATGGTTGGGGCAACAACAACAACAACGGCTTCGGGAACAGCAACGGCGGTTGGGGAAATTTTTTCAATGGTAGAAAATAGCAGACAATCACCGACTATTTCTTTGTTTTTAAATTTTTTGTTTTTACGTTTCATTACGGCTACCTTTTAATGACACAAGTTTTGTATGTAATTGCGAACTGTGCAAAAGCATACATTTTTCAAAAAACAGTAAATCATTAAGCAGAAAGTTATCTTGCAGAGCTTATGTGATATGAATCAGCACAACTTTAAATGGCAAAATATATGATTGAATGACATCCTCAATTACAGCACTTGATTCCAAAGCTGTAGCCAAATGGTCAGTCAATGATCCTTTGTACCAGTAGAGGGCAAAGTTCATTAAACGATGTCAGCGTCATTACTTCCTAATTCCCATCAGAGAACATCATTTCATACCGTTTCGTAAGAATCAGATTTATCTCGCAATCTTCGCTAAACCAAGTGTGTCATATCATGAAACGAAGGTAGTGTCCAATTTTATCAATTTTCGGTGGTGATACATCAAACATCGAAGTTTTCACAAGTCGCTCTGTATCGGTGAAATTGAGAAACGAATGAAAAGACTTTATGGTCCATGACTCATATATAGATACACAGTATAGACAGGGTGGGTCGTGAAGGTATCCAGGGTTTCACTTATAATAACTTTTGTAATACTTTATCAAAATCGTTGAAGTTCAGTCTTAGGATCTTAGTATTTGAGTATCTTTTCTTGTTCTTTCTTTCTTATGCTCAATGTAGTATCAAAGGGTCAGTTTCTCTTGTTCCGCCATGTCTTCAATGTCCGTTTGAGGGCACCAAGAGGGACCCATTGAGTTGGATCAAGATTTGAAGAAGGAAATCATAGCAGAACTTCAAGTCGTCAATGGATCTCAACACAGAGCAAAAAATCATGAAGCATTGAGCATAATAAAGATAAACTTAAAGAAGTTGTTCAACAGAGTGCAGAACATAAACGAAAAATAGCCACGGAAGCCACAACCGCTGAATACAAGAAAGTTAAACATCAAGAAAGGTATAATGGCTGGAAGGAGAAAACACTACATGAACACTTCCTCCGATCCCTTCCCCAAGAGGCTGACTCAGTACAGACATTCACATGGCTCACTAAAGGGAACCTAAACCCATCTACTGAAGCTATACTGGTTGCGCCGCAAGACCAGGCCCTTAACACCAAGGCCCATGCAAAGAACATTCTGAAATGTACAAGAGATGGACAGTGTAGACTGTGCGGCCAACATGAGGAAACTGTGTCGCACCTCGTAGCAGGATGTCCCATCTTAGCAACGCGAAATACAAAGAAAGACACAATGAAGTGACCGAGAAAGTACACTGGTCCCTATGCAAGAAATACAATATCGAAACAATGCAACAATGGTGGAAACACATGCCAGAAGACGTAACTGAAAATAGTGAAGCAAAAATCCTATGGGACTTCAGCATCAGGACCGACAATAAAATCCAAGCCAACAAACCAGACCTAGTAGTTCTGGACAAAGCAAATAACGGGTGGCGCAGAATAAAATAGACTATTTTTATTTTGCTATAACTATGTTAATTTTGAGCCTATCAAACCAAAAGCTAGCTCATTAGAATCGCCATTGAATACTCTGTAACACATAATCCTTTTATTAATGTAAATAGTTGTAGTCATTTCTAGACAAACGATACAAGCGATTGGTCCAACTGTTGCAACTTTCAAAGATCACTGTTTCTCAAATTTTCTTCACAGCTCTCTTCAACTCATTAATTAAGGTCTTCTTTGATCTAACTTTATTTCAGTTCATTTGGTGCACAAACTCGTTCCATATTGAGTAGTCTAGTCTCCATTTGTAAATCGTTGCACGACAAAGTCCTCCATTTAGGTCATGGAATATCTTTGCTGCACTATCACCACTATTATACTTTGAAAGTACAAGTTTTTGCAGATCGTTACTTTTCATTACATAAAGAGGGGTTTGAAGCGATAAAAAAAGACTGAGCATAAGGTTTTGTATAGAATTCAATGGCGATTCTAATGAGCTAGTTTTTGGTTCGATAGGCTCAAAATTAACAGTTATAACAAAATAAAAATAGTCTATTTTATTCTGCGCCACCCGTTAAAACCTTGCTCATAATAGATGTTGCCTGTCTCTTAGATATCAACATTAAAAAGAAAGAACAAGAAAAGATACTCAAATACCAAGATCTTAAGACTTAGCTTCAACACCTCTGGAAACATAAAGGCAAAGTTGTACCAGTGGTAATAGGGGCTCTCGGAGCAGTTACAAAAATCCATAAAAAGTATGTGCAATCGATACATGATACCATCAGAACAGAAGATCTCCAGAAAGTGACCCTGCTCGGAGCATCAAAAATACTGAGAGAAGTACTATCCCTCCCTGATTCTAGGTAAGAGTCCGAGGAATAGTGTAATATACCAGCC
>JAQGBA010001796.1:0-12141 GCA_034698125.1 Prionchulus punctatus | reverse complement strand
CTGACTTTTAGAGTGAGGTTATGTTGTATGCTTTTGTCTACCTTCTGCTTAGCTTGTCATAATGTCATTTCTTATCACACAATTGCATATTACATATGAATGAAGACAATGGACTGCCTAGCTTTAAAAAAATATTAAAATTTTCCAGCAAAAATGAATTAGCTAGTTTTTCTATGAGAAAACAGTCGCTTTGAACTTCTGTATAGTTTTTTTAAAGCAAAAACCCTAGTTTCAGTCCTGGTCCCGGTCCCGATCCCGACCGGGACTGACCCAGTCCCGGTCCCGGTCCCAGTCCCGACAAAACCCGGTCCCGGACTAACGCTAAATGGAATGATTCACTGTTAAATGCCTGTAGCCAAGATTATTCATCATGTTGTAAGCACCCCATAAATGAGAAATGATTGTAGTTCCCGGAAGTATGTACTGTTGGATCAACTGCAAAAGCAGCATCGCGCCTCTTTACAGGAATCATAAAGCTAACTTTTGTTGCAACGTCATAGCCACTGAAGACCCACTGTCTGTGCATCAGGTGACCTCTGTGATATTGCGCCGATATTGCAACTTTTGTCAATTTTAATGGTGTGTCCCACACCACGCAAGGCATTTGGATTAGCCATGAAATATTCGTGGCAAATGTCCCGACAAAATTGTTTCCATTCAACAACAAAGGCTGAGCTGCTGATTTGCGATTCACGCAGTAAAAGATTCTGTTTGGTACTGTTTGGTAGTGCTGGTACTTGTCCTCCGGTCCCCTGGGCTGCCACGGTCGGATTGTCGCCTTGTGTCAAAGCAGATTTCCGGCAGATTATTCAGCAGATAACGCCTGAAACAGAAACATAAGAATTACCTGTCAGCAAAACATTAGTACCGTAAACCGGGGCAACTTTGCGATCACTGGGGCTACTTTGCGGAAGACAATATTTCAGCTAAGGGTGTTTTGATAGTCGCAAAAAATTCTTTTTGCGTAGGCGTGCTAGTCAGGCATCCATATTAGAAGTTATGCATTATAAAATATAAAGGACGAGGAGATATCATGAAAAATAGGTGCCGCAAAGTAGCCCCAAAAAACGCAAAGTAGCCCCAGTTTACGGTACTATCAAAAGCTTTATATTTTTTGGTTTCGGCGCGAGGGCCACGGTCGACTCCTGGGCTGACGATTTCGCTGGCTCGTGGACTGGGATAAGAGACGCGTGGGTCCAGTTGATCGGCTCTTGGACCAACATATTAGCCGGCTCATGGACAGGACTGTGGGACGCGTGGATCCCAGTCGGCGCATGGACTGACCTATTTGCTGGCTCGTGGGCCGGTCTTTGAGGCGCGTGGGCCTCGATGGCAGTCGGCACTTGTACCGAGCTACCATTCGGCATGAGGTAGCATTCTTACTGTATGTTAGACACGTTCGCCTTAACATGAAGTAGTTGATGGTTTATTTTGCTAATAAAACGGGAAGTTAACTTGTGCACTCCTAAAACAGAGGCACAAGCAAAAACACGAGACAAGTAAGATATTCAAATAAAAAAAATCTAACCACTCAATCATACGTCCTGCATTTGCGTCCGCTGGTTACCTTTCACAACGTCCTGCTGTATCCAATTCAAATTCTAGCGCCCATAAGCGTCGATGTCCAGCGACGTTTTTTGCTTTTCATGCAACATTTCGTGCAATTTTTCGATTTTCCAGAAATGTCCAACGTCGATGATGTGAGCAGTTGCAACAAAATAAGGTGGGCGTTTTGTGAAAAAAGTAAGTCGAAAGTAAAAGTCTTGCAAGCAAAGTTCCCAAAAAGTTCCAAATTCCATTCTGAGCATCATTTTCACAGGTTTAGGAGCTTGTTGTGAGGAAACTTACAAACGCTTTTTGTTGTCGCATGTTGGACAGGGATAATCAACTTCATGAATAGTCAACTAGCCAACTTTAGTCAATGACCAGTGGTCAACTATAGTCGATGTATTCTATAGTGGGTGATCAAATATCGACTCAGCGGTACACAACTGCAGTTGGTTCTGCCTTATTCAATCTCTACGTACTCTCAACGAATTACGAATCTGAATATAACTTCAGTTATTGTTCTTGTCTCTTTGCTTATGGTGTGGGTTTGAAAATTGTTGTTTGCTCCTTCCGTAATACTCTGTCTATCCCTTAGAATCCACATGTTGACAAAGATGACAAATACAAAAATAAGTATCATAAGACAAATAAATGTGCAACATACAAATCATGGAAACTGAAGAAAGTTTGATGAAAGTCATTACTTTTCCTCTATTTGAATGAGGAACACTGCTTTTAAATTTCATTCATAGCAAGATGTCCACATTCTTAATCGATTGCTCATGAGCAACTTTTGCTTTTCACAATTGCCTAATCCAGCATAAACATCTGATAAATTTCTCACAATGTGGGAGCAAGCATGTAGTTGTCTGGTCCAAAATGTTGTTTTAAGACTGGCAATGCCTTTTCCATTAGGTTTTTAGCTTTTTCGAAATTGCCTAATATGTAATGAGCAAAGTCTAAATTGACAATGTGATGCAACTTAAAAGTGATAAGGTCCATAGTGCTTCTCTTTTATCATCAGCGCTCTTTCCAATAACATTTTCATTTTTGTAAAATTCCCTAACTCGCCATATGCATTTCCTAAACTTTCCAATGTACTCACAACGCGAAAGTGAAAGTGTCCAAAGTGACTTTCATTTATTTTCAGAGCTCTTTCCAATAAAGTTTTCTTTTTTTCCAGGTCGCCTAAATCGCCATATGCATTTCCTAAACTTTCCAATGTGATCGCAATGCGAAAGTGAAGGGGTCCAAAGTGCTTTTTATTTATTTTCAGAACTCTTTCCAATGAAGTTTTCTTTTTTTCCGGGTCCCCTAAATCGCCATATGCATTTCCTAAATTATCCAATGTAAATGAAAGTTGAAAGTGATAAGGTCCATAGTGGTTCTCTTTTATTATCAGTGCTCTTTCCAATAAAGTTTTCTTTTTTTCTAGATTGCCTAAATCGCCATATGCATTTCCTAAACTTTCCAATGTGATTGCAATGCGAAAGTGATCAGATCCAAAGTGCTTTTCATTTATTATTAGCGCTCTTTCCAGTAAAGTTTTCTTTTCTTCTGTGTCGCCTAAATCGCCATACACATTTCCTAAACTTTCCAATGTTATTGCAACTTTAACATGATCAGGTCCATAGCGCTTCTCTTTTATTATCAGTGCTCTTTCCAGTAAAGTTTTCTTTTTTTCCAGATCACCTAAAACGCCATATGCATTTCCTAAACTTTCCAATGTGATCGCCACACGAAAGTGATCAGGTCCAAAGTGCTTTTCATTTATTTTCAGCACTCTTTCCAGTAAAGTTTTCTTTTTTTCTGTGTCGCCTAAATCGCCATATGCATTTCCTAAATTTGCCAATGTTATTGCAACTTTAAAGTGAACAGGTCCATAGCGATTCTCTTTTATTATCAGTGCTCTTTCCAATAGTGGTCTATAGTGCTTCTTTTTCATTATCAGGGCCCTTTCCAATAAAGTTTTATTTTTTTCCAGATCGCCTAAATCGCCATATGCATTTCCTAAACTTTCCAATGTGATAGCAACGCGAAAGTGAACAGGTCCAAAGTGCTTTTTATTTATTATCAGCGCTCTTTCCAATAAAGTTTTCTTTTTATCCACATCGCCTAAATCGCCATATGCATTTCCTAAACTTTCCAATGTGATCGCCACACGAAAGTGATCAGGTCCAAAGAGTTTTTCATTTATTATCAGCGCTCTTTCCAATAAAGTTTTCTTTTTTTCTGTGTCACCTAAATCACCATATGCATTTCCTAAATTTACCAATGTTATCATAACTTGAAAGTGATTGGGTCCATAGCGCTCCTCTTTTATTATCAGCGCTCTTTCCAACAAAGTTTTCTTTTTTTCTGGGTCACCTAAATCGCCATATGCATTTCCTAAATTTTCCACTGTTATCGCAACTTGAAAGTGATCGGGCCCATAGCGCTTCTCTTTTATTTTCAGCGCTCTTTCCAATAAAGTTTTCTTTTTTTCCGAGTCGCCTAAATCATCATATGCATTTCCTAAATTTTCCAATGTAAATGAAAGTTGAAAATGATTAGTGCCCGGTTCCCAGAAACACTTTAAGAAGCCCTGCCTTTTAGGATGTGCCATTTTTGGAAGTTGACTAGTCGCAGATCCAGCCCAAAATTTTTTTATGAATACCTACTAACATACAATGTACATCGCCACTAATCTTTCGACCGTACTTTACACTTTCGATTTTTAACGAATTTTTGAAATTTTGAACTATTTTGACTGCAGAAATTAGGGTGGTCTTGCTTTTTTTACGTTTTCTCAGGAATGGGTGGGAATTTTTTTCATTTCTTTTTTTTAACTTGTAGACCAGGAAATGGCGAGCATTTACATTTTCTAAACTTAGAAAAATATTAAAAATTGACCATTTTCTCCTGTTTGATGCAAATGGTCAACTTTGACATGATTGGATTCCTTAGCCCCTGAATATTTTTTCTTTAAATTTTAATCAACATTAGATCAAAGCATGTCGTAATTGTCCAACAAGTTTCAACCATGGCCCGCATTTAGTTATGGCGATATGTGCTAGAAATGTGTATTTCCGAATATTTCTCATTTTCGTATGCATATAACAAGAGTGTAAAGCGATATAGTGTAGAGTAAAAAATTACACAGAACCTACATCGGTATGGTAGTCGATCAGCATAGAGAAAAGAATTTTACGTCTATTCATGGCACGTGTAGAATTCGACAAACATTGTGTCACACACAAAAAAAAAAATTATCAAACTTATACTTGCTGATACATAATTATTGCTTTATTTAGTGCATAATATGATAGACAGACCACTATTACGCGTCGGTATGCTTTATTCTATGCATTTTATTGAAATACAAATAGTGAAAATAAAAAAAGTGAAAAATCGTGTGTGACACAATGTTTGTCGAATTCTACACGCACCATGAATAGATGTAAAATTCTTTTCGCTATGCTGATCGACTACCATACCGATGTAGGTTCTGTGTAATTTTTTACTTTACACTATATCGCTTTACACTCTTTTTATATGCATACGAAAATGAGAAATATTCGAAAATACACATTTCTAGCACATATCGCCATAACTAAATGCGGGCCATGGTTGAAACTTGTTGTGCAATTACGACATGCTTTGATCTAATGTTGATTAAAATTTAAAGAAAAAATATTCAGGGGCTAAGGAATCCGATCATGTCAAAGTTGACCATTTGTGTCAAACAGGAGAAAATGCGCCGTTTGGTCAATTTTTAATATTATTTTAATTTAGAAAATGTAAATGCTCGCCATTTCCTGGTCTACAAATTAAAAAAAAGAAATGAAAAAATTCCCACCCATTCCCGAGAAAACGTAAAAAAAGCAAGACCACCCTGATTTCTGCAGTCAAAATAGTTCAAAATTTCAAAAATTCGTTAAAAATCGAAAGTGTAAAGTACGGTCGAAAGATTAGTGGCGATGTACATTGTATGTTAGTAGGTATTCATAAAAACAATTTGGGCTGGATCTGCGACTAGTCAACTTCCGAAAATGGCACATCCTAAAAGGCAGAGCTTCTTAAATTTTAAGCAGCAGTTAAATGGCCAGTTAAAAATTAGGTTTTCATGTTAAATTTAAAAGACATTCCCTAAAACCATATAAATTTAAGTGGGCAGTTAAACTTTTAGCTTTAACTGGCCAACTCTAAAATAACTTGAGAACTAGTACTTTTGGATGCCAGTTAAATGAATTTTGATGATAGCAGTTATGCATGCCAACCATGGTTATTAACACCCTTTCTCTATCCTGTCGGCGAGGCTCAAAAGCGCTTCAGTTCTTCTCAAAAACTACACGAAGCATTATCAAACGTATGCTTGACATTTGGAAGCGACGATTCCATGTATTGCACAGTGAAATTTGAATGAAGCCTAAATGAGTATGTCAAATTACTGGAGCCTGCGCCGTGCTTCACAATATCACCAAAATGCAAAATGATAATGATGATTTTAGTGATGACGAGGATGAAGATGATAATTTATCAGTTTTAAGAATGCATCATACTGGGGAAAATGGTCTGACATTTTGTGCTCATTTTTCTCAAGTACATTTTTCTTAATGATTATATGTGAATGTAGTAAAATGCACCAAATGAACCAAAAATGGAAAAAGAGCAGAGATATTTCAATGATAGTCATCAAATCGTTATATCATACCATTCATTTTTATCAGTCAAAATCTCTGTCACATTACTTATTTATCTCATTAACTGAAATCGTTATCGACACTATTGAAACTGGCCAACATAGGTTAAGATAACATTTGTGCCAACGTCTTCATATTGAAGATGAGCATTTTCGTTTCATAATATAAATGCTTCATTTCAACTAAGGATCGTTGCTCAGTGATCAAAAGACGATTTTCTCGAACTGTAGCCAATTTCTCTTCAAGTAATTCTTTTTGAAGAGCAGCGATATCCAGCTTAGGTGATAATTTAGTATTCGAATTCGACGATGCCAACGATGCACCTTCCAACATTGGCCCTCATTCTTTAAACAGCAGCAAATTCAGAAATTTAGGCTTTATGCTTGGTTGGTAAGAAGCTTGTTGAATGACCATATAATCGATCGGTTGCATTTCGGGATTAGGACTGTAATTATCGATTTCCAGTGGTGATTGGTGATAATCGATCCTGCTGCATTCTTTTTCGATTGTTCTGGTGCCATAATTTCAAATATTTTTTGGAGTAAAATAAGCTCTTCGTAAATATTTGTTAAGTAATTTCATTTTTAAATGGGCAGTTACTTTTTTAACTGGCTAGTTGGATAACAAGGTACTCAAATTGATTCTGGGAACGGGTTTTAAACTTTTTTAACTGGCCATTTATTGTACAGCCTGATTTTAGATTTAACCTCCCTGTTAGAAAATTTAACTGGGAAAATTTAAAGTCTTTCTGAGAACCGGGCCCAGGCGCATAAATAACAACAGATCGAGCTCAATATCATGGGCTGATTAGAAATGGGATCTTCTGTCCCATTGTCTCTAAATATGCTTGGCACAAAAGATGGCGTCAGAGATGTACATACACATAGCAAGATAGAGTAAATTTAAATAATGGACAATGTAACTGCCAAGTGCCATCAAAGATTCTTACTTGAGTATTGATTAGTTTCTTCGGAACTTCTATCTTTAATACTTAAACCCTCGAGATTTTCTTCTAACTTTTGAACTTCTTCCTCTGAATCTGAATAATCGCTAGCAGACCCATCATTACCACCGAATTCGTTTATTAACTCTTGACGTAAACAATTTTTGCCGGCTTTGTGATTGATGAATAAAGGCGCCAAATCGAAAAAATTTGTGGATGGTAGATATTTGAGCAAACGTCGTTTGGTTACATTTGTTTCAAATGCTCCATTGAGATTTTTTATTTTCATTTTCATCACTTTAAAATTGTATATTGTATATTTTCCAGTGGAAACACCATAAGCAGCATTGTGTTTCTTGTTTCCATAACATCTAGAAGACCCGAATACATCGACTAGATTAATAGCCCCATGTGCCAATAAAACAGAGCTACGTGCTTGAAACAGCGCAATCGGAACTTCATCACTTTTTTGTGCATTTTGTGGATTTGTGCTGTATCGATAATGATATATTTTACCATCTACGCGATAGAGTCGTCTGGCAACTTCATTAACTGCGCGTAGAAAATTTAGCCCATTAAGGTAATGAATTTTGTTACCGACCAGATCCATCTCCTGTTTTGTCCAATCTTCTGTTTTGTAATCCCCCGATAATCTGATTCGAGCATCACGATCAAATTCACATTCTTCAAAACTATTAATAACGTTGCTTTTCTGTGTCATTAATTTGGCAAATATCTTTTCACGTTCGGGATCTGGAGCAATTTTGCGCAACTTACTTCCAACCATGTGGGCTTCTTCTGAGCCGTATGCATAATGTTCTTCTTTTTCTTTTTTTCCTTCACTTATCCACACGTTTGTATAAAAGTTTCCTCTTTGAGTTTTGCAATAGATCGCATTCCTACTACAATGCAGTTCTGTTTTGCCGATCTGAAATTTCAATCCATCAACCGGAAACCCTTTCTTGTCATCCATGATTTTCACTAATGCCGAAATAACTGATCTTGCTGAATATCCATCCAATTTAACGAAAGCTGAACTTTCAATGGATTGATCTATCTCGCAACGAAGGTGGTCAGCTGGACTATTTGGAACGAGAGCCTTGCCAATTCGAAAGAAACGTTCCGATACTTTTTTTTGGTTTTCATACTCATCCTTGTCGGCATCTACGTTATGAGAAAGATAAATGTAAATGGCATCTTTTGCTTGACCTGATGATCGAAACTTAATTTTTCCATCGGATATATGTCCACAATAAGCCATTTCTGGCCCAGTTTCTCCTTCATCCATTAATTTAGCAATACACTCTTGCGCTATGCAACGTCGCGGAAAAATTGTGGGTCGTCTTTTAACGAGCCAACAATCAATGCGAAAAGTGAACGCAGAACCCGTTCGACGAGTTTTGGAACTGAGGCTTGAAAAAAATCAATGAGTGAAACCATGACAACAAATAAGGGTTGAGTGCTCCTTTTAGAGTAACCGGATTTTACTTTGCTAAAAATTTAATATTACTCTTCGTCAAAATTGTTCATTGAACCAGCAAGTTGTGAATTAGGCAGGCGAGGAATAATGGTAAATTTAGTACCGTCAGTCTCCTAGCTATGATGACGAAATTATATAATTGCTTTTCCTTCATCGGAGAGCGAGCTTGTCCTGAGAATCATTCTGTGCAATCTCTATTTTTGGAGACTAGTTATCAACTGTACTAATAGCATCGACTAAGTTCAACTATTTCACAAAATACAATATACATAGCAGTACAATTCTTAATAGTTTCTCTCATACTAACACACCGCAACAATGGTGGGGCTTGCAACAAACGTCGGTGAGCTGATTTACTCCTTGTGGTTCCTACAGCATGCTAAGTTAAAAGAAGTACATCAAACAGAACAATGGAATACGATAAATTTGAACATATGTAGTATTTAACTTGAAGAAAATAATTGAAAATTATGTTCAAGTAAGAACTAAATCCAATTGCAATTAAAATTCGCAATAAAATTTTGAAGAAGTTGACATAGGTAATGACAATTCGGAATACGATCAAGATTTGTGTGACTGAACATTCGGAATGTATTTCCTGAAAAATGACACAATGCTAGCGAAGAAGAAGCTTTGTTTGTGTTTTCAAAGTTTTTCTATTGCATCTGGTATAACAAGGGAGGTAGCCCATCTAGTTTGCTTGTGTGGACACAGACACTAAACATATAACTGGTAACAGATTGTAAACAGTGATACATAGTAACTTCAACCCAAAATTCACTTTACTTTTACATTTCGATTAAGTTCTAAGTTGAGAATCATGCTTAGCTTTATCGCTATCCAGAGCTTATGTACTCAGCTAGCTTCTCTTAACGAAAGAATGTACACATCGTTGAATTACACTGAGGCGCTTCATTAACCCGCGAACGTAATGTTTCAATTTATAAGGAAATTCAAAAAGATCTCGCTTGGTTCTTTGTGTAGTGGGCACACGAAATGTGCCAGTCGGGACACTGATTTGAAATTTTTTTAATTGGTTTACACCCCTTGTAAGCCATTTTGATAGCATGAATTTGTTGTCTAAAACTTTTCACAATACTTTTTTTTCAAGAAAAAACAACCAACAACATTGCCATCAAACCTGCTTTTGCAACTATGGATGACACAAAGACTTACTTTGCTATTGCAAAATTAATCTGATCTGAAGTTTCACTTGGAACTACAAAGCGTTACCAGTACAAGATTATTTAGATATATGCTGCACATCTTTCTGTATTTATGATTAATATCTTCTGACAACTGCAGCGATTGATTATTGAAAAGTAATAGTCTGGGATTCCATAGTCACAGCAGAATGTGTAACAGTTGCAAGTTTTAAGTGAACTTTAATTTTGAATTTTGACCATAATTAGATATTATGTGATTGATCCTAAATTTTGATTTTAATAAATTTTGATCCTATCCTTTTGTAAGACAAACGCTCTTTCTCGAATTTAATTTCTTTATTAATTTTTACTTATTATAGTGAGATCGGATGGTATGGTTGTTCTTCGTTGTCAGTGGTACTCTGATTTGACAATACTCTCTTATTCCCAGTGTCTAAATTTAAGGACAATATGTCTAAAAAATTTAGACATAGACAGTCTTCAAAATGGAAATGGTAAGGGGTGTCTAAAAATAAGGACAACAGTGTCCTGTACCGAATTTAGACAATAAGTGTCTGAAGTTTTCGAACATAACTGTCTATATTTTATACAATACTGTCAAAAGTAGCCTAAACTTAACTGTCTAAACTTTCTAGACAAGAATATCTAAATATCAGACATTAGTTTCTAAAAGTGTAAATCTCTGTCCAACCCCCTGCCTTGTGGTTTCAACTATGCGCATAAATTTTCCAGTCGCTGTATTTGGATCGACAGAAAAATAAGGAATGACACAAACGCACATCTACATGAATCGGCTATAAAAAAATCAAGCATAGCGTTCAAGCAGCTTTTTTCAACTGTTTATCAATATAATCACTAAATTCAACGGCTGAACCATTTTTTTCCCTTTCTTGCGACTATTTTCAACGCCAAATTGCAGTTCCAAAAAATTATAGACACTGACGAGTGCTTCTGGATAATGGACTCCAAATGCAAAAAACGACGAAAATAATTGCTCGAGTCCTTTGCTTGTATTTCCCGGAATACGAATCGCAATATGATCGAGGATAAGGAACAAATTGTCCGATATGCTTTCGTCGCCAGATTCCGTCATGGAAAGAAGATACGGTTGGCGATGCGAAATGGAATGCTGGCATGCGCGAATAAAAATTTCGTCATCGTATAAACCGTTTTCGCTTTGCTATACGTGCGGAATTTAGACACTACTGTTTGAAATACACAGTTAGACAGTTATGTACATCCTATCTTAACACAGTTACTGTCTATATTAGGGGACATTTATGTCTGAATTCTATTTTTAGACTGTATGTCCTCGGATTCAGACAATATTGTCTAAAAATAAAAACATATGTGTCTAAAAAGATATTTAGACACTGACTGTCCACAGAAATTTAGACACTGGGAATAAGAGAGTACCAATACACTCGCACGGACTGAACATCCTACAAGCGATCGAACAACTTTCGGATGTATCGAACTGAGAAAGTAACATCAAAGCAAATAAAAATAACAACCACATTTTCTGTGCCATGTTTGGAAACTCTTCCCTAATGGTATCTCGGTTGTTTTTCAATCACGTATACTTGGTAATTTGTGCTGGAACTAATCATTGCACTATATTTATTTTATTTTTCCACATCGTTTGAAAAAAATGTAATACTAATTTCCAGTAATTGCCACTCCCAGATACAAGCATACAAGCAAATAAATACCTTGATACTTTGATCTTAACATTTTAGCAAATATGATGTCGTGTTATTAATTCCGTAGCTCTTTCATGATTGCTTGTTTTTTACTGTTTCTTATCAACAACTAGTCTGGACTCTCAGTGACTGCAAAAGCAAGTGAGACAGTAGCCTGTGAGAAATCATAAATAGCTTGTCTTCTTCGAAACAGAGTTATCGAAACAGTCTAAAACAATGCTACCCGTACATGTTCGAAAACAACCCCTGGTTATTTTATCTCGCATGGGTATGACCCGCGGGCTTTTTCCGAGGGGGGGATTATTTTTTGGGTTATTGGCTGCAAAATTTTTCCTTTATGGTTGGGGGGCGTGCAAAGATGTTGTCATGCTAGGGGGTGGTCGGGCTTTGGACAGTGATGACAGAGGGAGGGGGTGGGGGGGGGGGGGTCTGAGAATTTTGGATGATGTACGGCCCTGATGGGTTTTCCAATTAACAAATAAATGCAAAAATAATCCAAATGTTCTTGAAAAGCGTGAGCTACTATTTGTGTTGGTTTTACTTAAAGGGTGCTTCATAATTAAAGAGTCACTTTGTTTCCAAATAGTTATTCTATAAGCCCGTGACCGAAATTCAGGTT
>JAQGBA010001795.1:0-12146 GCA_034698125.1 Prionchulus punctatus | reverse complement strand
GTGGACTTTAAATCCCGTCCTTCCCTTAGTCTAAATCCAAAATTTCACACTTGTGTCATCAATGGTTACTTAGCTAGAGTGCACCAAAGTTGATACTTATTAGTGAAACACCCTGTATGTAAAAATAGAATAAAAGATGAGTCATACCTTACTGTAGCATGAATCACAAATGATATAAAAACTATTTGTACTCTTTTTTAACGCATAGTTTCATAGGAAGTTTGATGACTCATCATTACACCCACATACCTCCCACTCATGGATTGTAAAATAGTATATAAGGACCCAAAATTTCCTTTTACTCGTTCCCATCATGACTTTGTAATTATCAGACACTTATCTCTATTGTAGTTTAGTTATTATTGTAGTATACTCTGTTACCCATGTTACTGTATTACCATATGGAATCACTGTATTGGATCTGTTGTGACCTGGATTTAGCTTGCATTAATAAAATCTCAACCCTCATTACTTTGTCATTGTGGTCTTCTACGTTACACCTGCCCTTACGATCCGGATCTTCAAATACAGCCGAGCTCTGTTGAACGATTGAAGGGTAGGCATTCACGATCCAAATAACTATATTCTATGCCTATATGTTGATTTTATGTGAAGTATAGTTGATTATTGATTGACTATGGTTGTCTTGTCGGTCTTCAGTTGCTTCTTTGAAGAATATAGTTGATTCTTGTTGAATAATAAATTTAGTTGATTCCATTTTGATATGCAGTTGATTATTCGAACACTACCAGTTATAATTTTAATGAGATTTGAATATATTGAATTGAATTGAATGTTCATGGGCGGAATTCAGTTGAGCAGGATAGCTGCGTTGAATATATTGCATGTGCATGCTCATGGATGGAATTCAGTGCACGCAGGGTTTTACTAAACAAAACTTACATCAAATTACAAACAGCATTACAAGCAAATCAATAATGTGGTACATTTAACGCATGGAGTCCACTTCGAAAAACATTTTTGGTCAAAATGATTTTTCTACTTCAGTTGTAGTAATGTTACCAACGTCAGATATTTGGTCAATGTGAACGACATTTACTTTGTTTATCTTGATCATTTTTTTTCTGGACAGATTACTTTTATCCAGCATTTTTTTATTGTTGGCAATCATCGAAATTGATACTTCTTGCTTCTTGAACTGAACACTATTTTCCACTTGATTTTTTGTATTCGCGCCTTTCTTTGTTATTGGAACCATCGACTTGTGTGACGATTTTTTATTTTGAGTCATTGCCATACGCAAAACGAGCGATCCAAAAACTGTGACAGCTTCAATAACTAAAAGCTGCATAGGTTCTCCGATACTCATGAACGACATGCCCAGGAACAAGCCAACTACACTGCCGAGGTAAATCAACAAATCATGAATTGTAAATGCTTGACTCTCCACAACTGTAATGATAATTTGATTTTCGAAATAGAAGTGCGCCAACAAAAAGTTCTTTGCAATTACTGACACATTTGTTTCATTTAATTCCTTGGCAAAATAGGACATCAAATTCTTGGATGGAAACTTGTGATATGTGAGCGATACCTCATACTGCGTTTCTTGGCAAGCTGGTAAACATTCGGGACACTGAGACTCTAAAATGCCAGCTTGGTCACTAAGTTGAACAACTTTCACGCACCACGTATCATTACAGGATTTTAAATCCGTAGTCAATGTTATTCCAGGTCGTTTTATAAATTCGAGAGGAATAAAACTATCTGGAATGCATTTGCAATTCAGAATTATCAATTTAGCTTGGCATATTTGCAGGCATTGTTGTTTAAAATAACGCCCTTCACCAAAAAAGGTCAGGCCACTACTTTTACACTTTTCTTAAAAGCGCCTCAGTTTTGCGTTGGAAAACAGTCGGTTTTAAGACGATATCTATAGCATAGCCAGGGTTCAGGGTCAGAACGGGCGTTGCTAATGTGCGCATAGGTCTCAAATTAGTTGGATCGTGAACTGTTAATCGAAATCCTGCACCTTCATATTCCGGAATTGAGAGGCAATATTCAGACTGGTGAGTGTTCAAAAGTAATTTGAAGCCACTTTTTTGCCCGCTGATGACTGCTTTCCTGTCTTTTACAACAGTTTCGTTTACTCCGTACAAAACACCCGATGTATCTAAAAAATGACTTCGTTTGTTAAAATTAGAGCATGAGCACCTATAATCTGAAAACTTGTTACTGATTTGCTCGAGTATCTTTGTAACTGCAGTCGTTGGAATAAATGTAAAACAACTGTATCCTTCGTCGAGTAGCTGATTACTGAATAAACCATCGCATTCAATTTCTTCGCCACTCCACCAACATTTTCTAACACATTGACTAGCGTCCAACATAAAAATGTGCATCATGTTCATTGATGAAGAACCAGCGTACTGCAACTGCTCATCAGACAATGCAAGTTTGCCTTTAATCGTGCATATCCTCATCGTCTGAAAATGGTAGAATTATAATAATCTGTCAGTCTAAAGCACAACAATAATTTACCTCATTCAGGATGCTCATGAGGTTAGTATCCTGGGTCTTCGCATATAGAGCGATAAACACAGCTGATAGAATTACTTGGGGACCAACCATCGATTTCCTTGTGCTGAATTGTGGGCAAAAAGTGAGGGCGGGAAAATCAATTTCCGCCTTGCTGTTGTAAGTTATTTGCGTCTTCAAGTTGTACGATGTGTACTGTAAAATACTCCTCCGACAGAGAGCAACTGCGCCGCACGTCATGGAAATAACTATTATAATCCATGTGATTTTGAAAGGGAATGGAGTTGTCCAGAGGTGGTAGAATCCATGGATAGCGGTGGTTTCGCAAAAGTATTTCCAGATGTCGTAATAATTTTCAAACTTCTTCGTTTTACGACTCTCTTTTGTCTTCAAGTTTGCTATGCGTCGTCGGAACATTTCTACAGAACCCCCGTTTCCAACGAGCGCAGTTGAAATTATAAAAAATGTTCAGTAAAACTTTAGACTGACAGTATATAAACCGACTAGAATTGAAAAGTGCGTCATTGAGGATTTAGTCTCGGTGGAACTCCTGTTTTAAATCAACAAACACATCACAATAAAACTTTGCGCCTGAGGTGGCTAATCTATTATAAACTAATTTCTGGATTAAATTTCCATTCTATGTTTTCCAGTGTCATTGTCATAGTTTCATTCAAATTTGATGAGACAATTAAATTAATTCGCTATAACGTAAATTTCGCTTGGTATGGTTGGAGACGATCTCTTCCGGTCGGAACACATTATTTGCGCAGGTTGCCTCGGTAACATGCACACAATTTGTAGAAACTATTAGACGAGCTGTACAAACGCTACGTTATCGAGGCGTCCATGATTTATTACTGCCAAACATGCCTTCAATCGAGCAGAAGTTAATTTCAATTCGTCAAACCATAGCTAATTAGGGGAGGACGGGCCGCTTCGGCGGAGGAAAAACTGGCCGACCATGAAATGAGAATTCTAAGAATTGCATCGCGACGTCGCGAAAAGCCCAACCTCAGCGGACTGTATGAAAGAAAACCAACTTCGGGCTCATCACTTATTTTGCTAATGGACTTCGTTATCGATTCGATTTTGTTCGAATGTTCGTCAAAATAGGCGAGGGCAGCACATGCATCTTGAGCATGGTCACGGAACAGACCAGTGGTCTACGAGTGCAAGTGAAAAAGATGAATCTTAAAAAACAACAACGAAGAGAGTTGCTGTTCAACGAAGTATGTTAAATTTTGATGTGTAGTGTACTTTCGTCTACCTCCAGCTACCTAAATTATAGACTGGCTATTAACATTCGCTCACTCGCTCTTTATCTATAGGTTGTAATTATGCGCGATTAACACCATGCAAACATCGTCAAAATGTACAGCAGCTGCTTGGTCAACGACGAATTGTGGGTCATCACGGAATACTTTGATGTGGTGCTCTTACTGATATCGCCAACAGCTCCGAATGGGTGCAATGCAAATAGCAACTGTATGCAAGCAGTGTTTGAGCGCGTTGGCAAATCTGCATGAGCAGGGTGTCATTCATCGAGCGATTAAATTTTACTCTTAATTTTTACTATTTAATTTTTACTTGAAATGAATCGTTTTAATTAACGAATGATAGCATAAATAAAAGTAAAATAAAACCGCAGTTAAGACCTACCAGTATTTTAGTTTATTTTATTTTATTTAAGACCTACTTAATTTTACTTTTAGCGAATCTGAATACACTAATTTGTTTTAAGGTTAAACTGACAGACTTTTGATTCTGCGCTGTGGTAAAACCAGAAGTGCCAAAGCGAAAGTCTGCAGTTTGCTCATCTTATTTAACAATCCCAAAGTGATATCACGATTGCCTTAAGGAACAGTAGCAGTAGAAATCATATTTCTTTGAATCTGAATCCGTTTACAGTCTTAAAGTTGACATTTGGTCGTTGGGAATAATGGTCGTTGAATTGGTAGGTGGTGAGCCGCCACTGTTCAACAAACCACCCTTGCAGGCCATGCGTCGTATTCGCGATACACCCGCACTAACATTTAAAGCCATCAGTAAAATATGGTAACCGTTGTCCAATTTGAATCTAATCGCCAGCGGGCAGTCACACTTCTTGTTTGCTTAGGTCTCTATTTGCTCCAGTCCTTCATTAACTGTATGTTAGGCCGTGAACCGGCACAACGCGCCGACGCTCAAGAGTTGTTGAAACATCCCTTCCTGAAGAAAGCTGGCGATCCTCATGTTCTTTCTGCAATCACTCGAAACTCGAATACGAATACATTGGAAAACAATAACAATAAACACGAGCAACATTAGCGCGAGCATTCCACTGGTCGAAAAAAACAACAACAAATCACCTGTGGGCAGTCGCAGTTATAAAAATATTAAAACTTTGTTTGGGCAACTACTTAAACTTGACCTATGAATCTCATTTAACTTCTTATTCATTTTTTATCGAACATTGATTGTGTTTGCTTCTTTATTGTCACCTGGACAGCCGATACGGAGCAACTGGTCAATATGGCTTATGACAAATTGAAAAATTGCCCTATGTTGACTGGTGTCATCGCGATCGATGGCGAATTTTATAATGATGAAAATTGGCAAGGTATCTGTGGAGAACACCGGACAGGCCTCAATTGTATCCGATTGGGACTCTAGGAAACGATCGAAAAAATGGACCATTTGTTCATATTTTACAGATCGCCAGAGCCAACAGACGAGTGTGGATATTCGATCTTTTCGCACTTCAAGAAATTCCCTATCAGTTGCGGCTTCTCTTGCAAGCCTCCGATTTCACTCGCATCAGTTACGCCTGGCCGAGCGATTATATGACCCTTATGAACACGCAGCAAGATTTAACGATCGAAAAATCTGCTAATGCCGACGCCAGTTGTATTGTAAATATGATTCGCAAATTCAAAAAGAAGACTGAGAAATATCTGGATATTCCCTGGGATTTTCGTTCTTCGGGAAGTCTTGGCGACGTTGCTAAAACAATTTTTGATTGTAATTTCGAGAAGGGGACGTGGCGACACCATTTCTGGAACCGTCCTATCCGAGACGCGAATGGCGATTACCTTATTCCTCGTCGCCACTTACAAAGCGCCGCTGTCGACGCCATGGCGCATTTTGACGTTTACTTGGCATTGGATAAATTTTACGATGTGCTGCGAGTTTTCTGGCGTAAATATGGGTTTAAACACGCATATCATAAATTCCCGATGCCCGAAACGAGCTTGATGTCGTGATTACCAAGCGAATTTCGAGAAATCGACTATCACATCGAGGCCACGACACTGCCGCCGCCATTACCATCAACATCCACAAGCCGTGAAAAGTCGGTTGCCATTCGTGGCGAAGACCCATTTGAAGGAAGTGCAGCCGGAGGTAGCCGTGATAAATCGGCTCGTCACAGCAACCACATCCACCAACGAACAACAAACTGATCGATGCTCGAGACTATCTGCATGGGAAATGAGCCAATCGAGTCGACGGCCGATATCCACCGATGGAAGACCAGCCTGCGCAGAAACGGCGAATTATCGGAAATCGCGTGGAGGTCCGCGTAGAACGTAGCGCCGTCGAAGTAATAGACCCGACCGCTTATCAACAACGAGTGTGGCCCAGAGCTAGCCAGCGCCCAAAGCTGTCGCACATGCTATCGTTAGCGGTCCAGGACGAAATTCACGCCGCTAGCCGACGATTTAACAGGAAGTTCGGCAGGAAAGGCTCAACAGCCATGTGGAAACCATCGAATATCTCGGCGCGTATCTTCAGTACCAGCTTCGCCTTCCGGAAAATCCCAGTCACAAAAACAACTTCAAACGACGCTATTGGGAGGGGAAGCAGTCACAACAATCGACTAACATATAAAAAAAAAATTTGTTCACCAAGAAAAGCCGGCGCCGAAAGATGCCGGAAACAAAAATAAAAATGTTAAATTTTCTTTTAATTTCGTCACCTATTTTCTCTTCTTTTATTTTCCATTGAATTCGCCATTTATATTCTGTTTATACTTGAAATACAATTTATGTATAATTCCCACTTTCATTTTAATTGTCGGGATGCCAATTTTCCAAGGAGAGAGCTGTAATGAAGCTATGGATCTTGACTTTATCAAATTAACAGCCAATTTTACAATATTGCAATAAAAATACTTTCCTTAAATATACTTTCACTTTCAATCACAATTTCGTCACTTTGTTCCACAATTTCACCATTTTTCTCTGTTTCCCTGAAACAGAAAAGTATACTGTATTTTTATAAAATTTATATCTAACTTTTTCATAACATAATTTCTCCGAGTTTACATTCCAACATTTTTCTATTTCAAACCCAAACATTTTGTCATTATTTACATTTCTATCTGCCCACTTTCTTCTCCTCATTTCCTATACTTTTCCCTCCTCTTTTCATGAATCATCATTTGTGCTTTATAAGCTGCTTTCATGCAACTTTCGCAGCACTTGTTCGAAATCTTGTTTCACTAGTCGAGCTTATCGACTTTAATGTTGTATTTTATTATTGAACGTGCCATAAAATTGTATCGTTTATTTGTTATCAATAAAACTTCGAATTTGCACTATCCACAGCACTTTCATCCCACTAGTTCCTGTTTCGTTTTACTTTTTCAACTTTACATTTAGTTACACAAGCTTTACTTTTCTATTGCAAAATGGAATGAAACATGAATGAATCATTTTGTTGGAGTTTTTGCTCCAGGTTATACTCTTTGAAAGTTCTGTTGCATAAAGTTCCATTTCGGTGGCGTCATTGAAACTGCTTTTCTAAAAAACGTTCTCGTTAGAAAAGTATATATTTTTGTCTACTGTTGAACGTTATTGTATTTTTCGAAAAGTAAGTGAAATTTAATAAGCAGCTGTGAAATAACTTTAAATAAAACACTTGCCCATTTATTTTTCGTTTACGGAATGAAATTTTGTATTTCTTTCAAGAAAACTGAGTTCTTGAGTACTGATGTTTTTTTTATGAAGTAACGTATTGATTGTGAAATATCTCATAAGTACCTACTCGTATTAGATGCAATCCTTTTGTTTGTTATCATGCGACAATCATCTCAAACTTTTGTTTTTGTTGCAGAGAACGAAAAACATGGCTGATGAGATCGAGATGAAATGTCGCAGACGCGTTTTGAACTTGGGCAAGGTTTATAATTTTAATACTGATGAATTCTCAACCGTTTTCAATTTGTGGGATGCGAAACAACTGCGGATCCATGAAGATGATACTCCTTATTACAAATTGGATTACTGTATTGACGATTCATCGGACACCAAAATGGATAAGATGAACGTAAATGGCGCATTTAATGCAGATTGCATCCATGTCGACAGCAAATATTGTACTGACAAAATGAAATCCACGAAAAGAATTCGAGCCTTGTTTCACCTTTTGTATACAACGAAAACTAAAACGATATTGTTAAAGAGTGGATACACACATGAAGAAAACATCAAATTCGATGATCGCTCTGAAGACGCGTTGGCAACTCACGTCATTTCGCAAGTGATCTACAGAGGTGAAAGTTTGTTTTCGTTTGATTTAACGAATGATCGAGAAAGCGAAACGGAATCAAGGGCAGGTTCTATTACTTCTGGAAAAATGGAAAATGGTGACAACGGTGATGGTTCGAAATCTAATGTTGTACAGGACCTGAATAATTTCATGAAAGGTTTACCCTCCAATGCAGGATTTTCCTTATCGTTAAATAATATGTCTAAGGAAAATATAAAACATTTCATAAAATTGGATTTTCGGTACCGGGGAAACCTCTTAATGAAGCCGCCGCTGTCGACTCTCGATGATGTGAAGATGGCACTGAATGGGATGATTGAAAATATAGGAAAATGTACTGTACCAGTGAAAGTACAACTTACTACATCTTTCGAGAAATTGTTCAACCCTATTTTTCCAAAAGATTTCGAAAACGTCGACACAGTGTCAAGGAACATCTTTTTCGACACCCTAAAATTATTATTAGAACTAAGAACGACAGCTTCTAAAATATCTACACAGATAAAAATAATGACTTCATTGTTATCCGAAGTCAACTCGTGGATTTTATAGACAACATATTACAGTTTGAAAGAAGTTTAAACAACGCGCGAAGAAAATTGCAGTTAAAATTAAACATGAAGGCGCTGCTGAACAATCTGAATTCGTTAGCATGCTTAAAGAATGTCGATTAATCAAGGAATTAATTGATGATAAAAAATTTGAAGGATGGTTACACTGCAAAGGACTGGAGTTGGTATACTTGCGAAAAATAATGGAAAATTTTCAAGTTTTAAAATCTGGACAAGAATTAATGAAACTTGCTGAGGGAAGCGAATATCAAAATATGCTATCATTGAATATTTTATTTGGCAAAGATTCATTATCAGAAGCAATGAAAAAATGCAGCATTGATTTTGAAAGCAGGGGAAGTTTTTCACACGAATCGATTATCAGACAAAATTTCTTCAATGAAGCCGAAAATCGTAGCACGATCAATGCATACAAAGAATTCGTCGCACAAAATAAAAATAATATAATCGATGTCAAACTGATAAAATATTGGATTGCGCAGGATAATTTGAAGTCGGAAACAAGAAACAGAGTAACTATGATTGGATTTTTTCCGAATTCCTCAAAAGACTTCTCAATACCATCAACTCCAACTCTGAAATGGAAATCTGCTTCTACACCACACAAGCCTGACTGTGTGGATGTAACGCTGTCATGGAAACCTGAAAATGATCGAGAATTTGTTAAATATTATGAAATTTTGGTTACATTCTCTAACCGAGGAAATTCCACTCGAAAATTGAATTACTGCTTCAGAGCAGGTGGGAATTCGGTAGTAATACCTGAGTTGATGTCTTCACCAGATTCGTTTTGAACTAATTTTCAAATAAGAGCAAACACTGATTTTGGAAGTACAGCTTGGAGTACTTCATTGGAGGTTAGTAATTTGACTGATGGAACTGATTACGTCTCTCGTTTCAAGAACGTTTCTGCAAACACAAACCTCATCTTAGGTTGATAAAACAATCGCTACTTTTATAGTATCGCAATTCAAATTAATTTTAGTCAAAATTTAGATTCGTTCATTTGTGCAAAGTGTGGTTACGAAGTAGCAAAGGCATCCGATTACATTCAAGTCAAAAAATATTGCCCTTCACCCTTCAAAAAGTTTGCACTCGGTGTTTTAAATCGTGCTTTAAGAGCTCCTCCACCTGCTGCTACCTTTGCCCTTAGTTTGGCTATTGGTGCTGTTTATGGAAGCTTTAACTTTTATTATGATCAAGAAATGCACCGAATGGCAAATATCTCTGGTATCAGTCACTCTGTTTTGCATGAACATGCAATTATTTATTTATTTGTTTGTTTTTAGAACGAGAACTTTTTACTGTCAAGAAGGCGAACGTCCTTTGCAACTCCAAAGTAAGGTTGACATTAATGACAGCATGTAAAGGTATACTTTTTTTCATTGGCAAACGCACACCGACTGGCTCGTTCGAAAGTTTTTGTTGCGAATGTCTTCCATCTTCGATTATTCATTATGCTACTGCAAGAAAGTTACGAAGTCCATTCTTGTCAGTCGAGCTACAACAACTGAGTTGGCGAGTATTAATGAACATAAACCCAACTATAGTTGCTTTTTGCTCCTATAACACTCTGAACCCTGTTAGGTTTTGGGACTTTCGGGTCAGAACTAAGCTCCAACCTAAACCTGGATAATCAACATGCTTTGAGAGCTATAGCTCGTACACCAAATAAGAAATATAAATACAAGAGCTCGAGAAATATAATCAGATTTCTTTAAATTGATCTTCTGTATCTCTTTACCCTACAACTGTTTTATCCTTGTATTTTGACGTTCTGTGTTTGTTTTCCAAGGTCATCTCAAATAGTTCGCGTTTCTCCGAAACTTATACAAGTTCAGAAGTAAGATGTTACAGTTGCAAAACTCATCTGGGATGGTATATCAGAAAGAATATTGATTTACCTCTTATTCTGCCTTAATACATGATTTAATTATAGGTATTATGAAAATCATTATCGAAAATTTGTTGGACTTCTGCTTGGGGATGTTGACAACAGGCCAAATCCTGATCCTTGAAGCATGCTGTTTAATAAAGAACAGTTTTTTCGTTAGGTAAAAGTTCGTTAGATAGAAGTCAGAGTTACATCTGCCAGATTTGGCGCGATCAGTTTGTCCCATTAATTTCTTCTGTTTGTGAAACCTCATTAACATGAATCAATTTTTTTGTTTAGCTATTATCTATTTTTTTCATTTTGAGACTTCATACTGAATTCTGCTCATACTTTCTTTTTATGTATCGTTTTTCAATTATAATTTTATTGATTATCATTTATGAGTAAATTATTGCTTTGCTATGATGATTTCCGTCGATCAAACAAAAAAGACATACTTTTTAAACAAATGAAACAAAAAGTATCGTCGTCAAATGAATAAAATGGCGCGGAAATATTTTACCAAAAGGATACAATAAATTATTTGTGTGTTGCAATTAAATCGTCCAGTGCAGTCGCTAGAGGTTCGGGATTAAAAAATGGCACGATTCGCTTCTTCCAGTTGCACATAATTATGGAAACCGTCATTGATAACAGCAGTAAGAATATGCTAATTCCTACTGTAATTGCAAATCCGTATATGCATATACAAACCGAATTCAATGTTTCAATGTGCTGTCAACAAAAAAACCAACAAAACATTTGCTGCAGGACGTATACAATTTAAGCAAACAAAAGTTGTCCCCTCCACAGCTGAAAAATATGAGCGCGTACACAAAATAAAATGCACTTTGAAAGAAACCATACTTTGTGTATGAAAAATCGATACCGGCTCAGAATTCTGAGGGTGCGTCGGCAGAATGGGGGAGCTTCCGTTCGCTCCAAAAATCTTTTAGTTGTTCATTTCGAGGTTGAAAACCCCCCAGGATAACATTCTGCCTGCTCCTAAGCTAAGACTAAACCAAAGCCTAAGCCTAAGCTTAGGAACAAAAAGACACACAAAAGTTGTCCCCTCCACAGCTGAGAAATAACTGCTTGTATTTTGAGTAGTTATAATTATTGTAGTTTCAGAATTTGCATTAGTTTTCATTGCGATGGTCGATCTCAGTTTATGTGTAGTAGCTGTCAACCATGTACTTGTTATGCAAGTTAGAAAATTCATAACTTTGTGAACTGTAATAAGAAATTTCTATTGACCTCCCTCTGCAACCGTGAAATGGTTGATAATCGATCATGCCATAAGTGTAACTAAAAAAGATGGAATTCTCAATTTGAAAGATTTGATTAGATGAAAGCATTACATTTTCAGAATCGACGGTAAGCTGTTATTAATCACAGTGAGATAATCTCTGTGCCAGTTGTGATCAAATAAGTGTACCATGTGCCATCCTCCGAATATGGGTTAAATATTGAACCACTTTTCACAGAAATAGGTTCACAACCGCTACCTGGGTCACGACTGCTACCATGGCTCGCGACCGCTACCAACGCTAGCGAAACAAAAAATTTCGCATTTCGCCAAAAATTTCGGCGTTTCGCCAAAAAAACAAAAAAACAAACAAGAAACGAGAAACAATGACCAGTTTTGCTTTTGTCTTCTTCACAATTTT
>JAQGBA010001794.1:0-12147 GCA_034698125.1 Prionchulus punctatus | reverse complement strand
TCGAGTTATAGTTGTCGAGTTATAGTTGTCGAGTTATAGTTGTCGAGTTATAGTTGTCGAGTTATAGTTGTCGAGTTATAGTTGTCGAGTTGTCGAGTTATACGTGAACTATAGTTGAAATTTTTAGTGGATTTTCGTTCGCCTCAATTCCTATTCGAAACAAACTGACGGACTTTTGAAAAATGCCAGCGAAACTTTTTTCGATTCATTGAAAACTAGTAGGAATCGTTTTTTGAACGGAAGTCAAAATGGCAGGGGAGCTTTTGTTTTTTCGGTGCGGATCCCAGCAGTTTCTTGGAATTCGCAGGAAATTCGCTTTCGTGATTTCGCGCCTTAGACTCTGCCATATTTTGACGTCCGAGAAAACGTGCAATGATTCTCGAAGACAACATCATTCCAAAAAGTGAGCGTTTCCTTCGTGGAAAAACAATTTTTTTTTTCCTTCCTAGCCAGAGAGTATTCGGGCAAATTTCAGATACATGCGAAAAAGTGATGGCTCTTCAATGGCGCATGCAACTTTTGATGGAAAATTCGTTCGATTCGAGCTAATTTTGCGTTTCATGAATTTTACTTATTTTGTGTTACTGTATTTTTGAAGGGATGATCAAGTTCAATTGAACGAAGAAGAATTTTACCGAAACGTCATCCGTTGCGGCCGAATATTAACCCGCGACACTCCGGTACGGTATTCATGAATCTATCCAGCGTCTATAGTTCTACAGTAATTATATTTGTCTAGTGACTATAGTTCCGTTTTCTTGCTCGTAGCATTGTTGGCGATGGTCGGGATTTTATTTCGGCGTCGACATTCTACTCAACTATAGGAACAGGTAAATTTTTTCTTAAATTAGCCAGCGAAAAAAGAAACCATATTTTTGTTTGCTTAGAGTACTAACCGTCCAGCGCAATTGTTCAGACAAACTGCTCGTACTCGGTTAACATGAAAGCCGAACGAATCGTCTTTTACAAGTACAACTATAGTTCAACTATAGTTGACAACTGTAGGGCCAATTGCAGTCCAAATATTGTTCAACTATAGGTCGACTATAGGCCAACTATTGTTCAACTATAGTTGACTTTCCGAGTGACCGTCGTCCACTTTGAAAAGCGTCGGCGAGTCGTCTGATCGGACGGTACGGCATTGGAAAAAGTTTCGCTGAAACCCGGGGAAGTACTTATGATTGTAAAAAGTGCGCGATTATGCCAATGGCCAGTGAGTTTTTTGTTTTCCGCAGTAGGTAACCGTCGTTTTGCGCATTCCTAACCACGTTCAATATCCGCTGACCGTGGCCTTTTGATATTCGGTGATCCGATCGGATAAGAAATCCACGGATAGCTGCCAAGGATATTCGCAAGGTTGGACGACCAATTCTAAGCTTTCGTTGGTATCCAATGAGTCGTGTTCAGAATCGGATAATGAATAAAGGATAAAAGATTTCTCAAGCCCCAACAGTTTTGTCATATTTGTAAATCTGTAAATTTGCTCGTTTACGGCTCTAGTCTGTTGGATTTTTTGCTTGCTTTTTTATTAAACTTTTCTCGGTGGAACAGAATAACTGATGCGCAGGACACTGAATTAAAATATCCATTGACTGACTATAGTTGTCCATGGACTATAGTTATGTCGACTATAGTGTCCATTAACTGTACTTGTAAATTAACTATAGTTGTCAAGGTAGCTATATTTGTCTATGAACTATAGTTGCCTATTGGCTACAGTTAGTGTTAATGACGCAACTGTAGGCCGCACGTCAGCTAACGTTTCTTTGCTTTGACTTTTCTGAATTTTGTTGTCGCTTGATAAAATGGCTTGAGAAATTTATGAAGCATTTCCAATTTGGGCTTATCCAAATTGTGTATTAATTGATCTTTTGATTTTCCATTAAAACTTCCATGACTTTCACGTAATTTTTTAATAAGCTCTCGATCATGATGAAGGTCGAATTCCAATGAGTCGGCACATCGATTTTTAAAGACGTCCCATTTCGCTCTTCCAATTGGTGTTGGCCATTTTCTCTCTTAAATTTTCGACGACGGCGCAGCATCCTTTAATGGCCTTGACTAAATCCGGTACTTGTTGAACGCCTTGGACGATATCATCCTCTTCATCCACCGCTCCGGGCACGCCTTTGAGGTGCGATGCTAATCCGTCTCGTTGCACTAATAAATTCATATTGTGAGCGACGCAGGCGATTCTTTCCCATTTATTAACTGTGCACGCTTTCTTCAATTTGGTGGTTCGGTATCGGCAGTAAAAACGACTTGTTTCGGATCAATTCCGAATTCGGTAAGTTTTAGTGATAGCCGATGCTATCGCCATGTTATCCAAGGGAATGGCCGTAATTTTAATGCATCCTAAACAATGCGTATGCATTTCGAATTGATCATCCAAAAATTGATAATGAACCAAAATATATTCTCTTCCACAATATTTATCCATCCAAAAATCCGTCGTCACTCTGCCCACTCGTCCAATGCAGCCACTGATTATTGCTCTAAATAGAAGGAATAATTTATATTAGTAATTTATAATTCATGCAACCACATAAACAAATCAAAGTTGATTTTTTCTTATTTGCATCCTCATTATGTTTTGCATTCATCTTTTGTTATCATTTGAACTGTTTCAGAAAATGTGAAGGACCCATAACATAAACCAACTTTTGCATATGTCTGCATAATCCAAAAAGTATGCATAAAATTGCATAACCTATATTGCGAGTATTTTTATTTTGTACTGCATAATAGGCATCCTGTCCTAAATATCTCTACAGCACTCCACTTACTATTAGCATTAGCTTAACCTAAATTTAACAGTGATATACATTTTTACCTTTCCATAATATTCTTCTTTACTGCATTTTGCATAATTTATATTTCGCTGGCAAATAATTTTTACGAAAAGTACTTTCGTCTAACGGTTTATAAATTTTCTCTTTTTCGTCTTTCTTGAATTGATCGATATTCAATGCCGCATAAATTAAATTTTGCATACTTTCTGAACTCATGCAATTGAATGGTAAACAATGATCGACAATTATTTTTAAAATGGCATTGTCCAATTTCTTTTTCAGCTGGTTGGTAAAGGACTGCTTGAGCAATAATTTTTGATGCTGGTAATCGATAATTTCATGCTTTTTGCAGATTCGCTGCCGTCGTCATTGTTGTTGTTGCCTTTTTCCGATCATTTAATAATTTCGGCATGTTCAATTTTTATATGATGTAACAAAGACGTCGTGCTACCAGAACCAATCGGTTTATATGTTTGAAAACATTTCGAACACGAGATAAAAGGAAACGATTTTCCTGGATTTGAAATATCGATTACATTGCCAAATACTTCCCACACGACCGATCGTTTCGATTTTGTACTATCAAGAACAAGTTTCATTGACCCTTTCTTTAAACGTTGCTTAATCGAATCCGTCGTATCGGCAGTTGATGTTTTTGAAGAAGAAATGAGTTCGACGTCGCCATCTAAATTACATGTTTGTGTGTGCTGCTGATGGTACTACTAGCAGTCATATTTTTTCGCCTTTTGCTTATACCATTCGAGAGGCTCAAAAAATTCGAGTAGACAACTTCGAGTAACTCGACTCGACTCGACTTGAAATTTACTCGCTCAATTCAGTGTTGAGCCATTGCATGTTATCTTTCAGTCAACGACGCCATTCATTCAATATTTATTATTTAGAAAATTTTTTTTGCAGCTGTTGTCATAGCATCACCCTCTACCAGAAAAGTTGATTGTTTTTAAAATTTTTTTCCACTCATCTTAAGATGGACTTGCTCTTTAAGAAATACTTTCCAACAAATTTACACATTTGAGTGATTTGGGCTAGCTTTAGAGTATCCAGCTGATAACAAATAGTTAAAAAATTTGAAGATAAAACAACAATCTCATTTTGAAATCTCATTTTGAATTCAGAAATATACTTTTCTCTCCATCAGGCTATTGTGCATCCGTTGCAATAACAACTGGACAATAAATTGCAAAACACAGCAGAAAAATTACACAGGTAGTTTTGTGTTTGAAAAATAGCAAAAAAAAAGATTAAGTATAATTAAGTATAACTGACAACAATCATAATATTCTTTTTTACAATATCAACGAACAAATACCAAAGATGTTATTAATTAAAATAAATTGCATTTAATAAAAATAGTATGTATAAAATGATATTACATTTACTTTCTATGGCAGTGTTTATTACATTTTTAAAACGAAAACTTTACACGTTACATATATTTACATATAGATAGAATCCACACGCTTTCTTTATTCTTTTTAATGCTTCTTTCATTTCGAAATGAAATACAGTAAATACGGGTTAAAATTCGTGTTGAAATATTGTTGACACAAAACAAAAATTTATTTTATAATACCGTATTTACTCACTTATAAGCCGCACAAAAAGCAAGCGTGTTTCGCTTATAAGCCGCGGCTTATAGAAGAGTAAATACGGTATATAGTTGTAAAAATCCAAGAAATGTATTGAAATATTGAAGCAAGCACACATTATTCTTTGACAAGGCTCTAGAGTAGCGCCTCGATTGAAGAATGAAATTGCTGTCAAGCGTGCCGATAAAACTAATAAACAAAGAGAAGATTAAGAAATGAAACGCTCACCGTATGTCAATGCGCTTTTCCAACATTGAAAGAACGATTGTTTAGTAGATTGTGCAAAAGAAAATTGAAGCTGTCTGGCAGAAAATAGTTGTGCACGCCAATACTCACAGCTGCAACAGTTGTAACTAAATGTCGAAATTTGTTTTCCTTTGGTTATTGTTAACATTTGTTTCGTATTGCAATGCTTATAAAATTATCATATTTGTTCCCGGGGCAAGCAACAGCCAATTATTATTCAACTACCGTTTTGGAGATATGCTAGCGGCGCACGGACACAATGTAACGCTGTTCGTTGCTCAATACGACATTCACGCTAAAATTGCAAAACCAAAATATGCAACGGAGTTGCTTTTCAAAGGTAAATTTTTGTCCAATATGATTTCTTTTTTTGTTTGCACGGAGAACTTATGATATACTAGCCACCGCTGAGGAAAAGTTAATTGATGAAGTATACGATGAATTTGAATCCAACGTGTTTGCAAGAGAAGAATCTGTGTCGGAAATAGTAAAGGATTTCGAATCGTACTATGAAGCGGTATTTATGACCGGCTGTGAAATGCAGCTGAGGAACGAAAATCTTATGACCAGACTTAGAAACGAACAATTCGACATAGCCATCGCACACACTTACGATTTATGTCCGATGGGCATAATCGGAGCTTTGAAGATTCCATCGCACATTTGGATGTCGAGCGGCGTTTTCCACGAGCATATCGCATGGGCCGTCGGCGCACCATCGCCAGCGAGCTACGTGCCAAATACTATGTCCTCCTTTTTGGATCGGATGTCGTACATCGAACGAATGAAGAACTTCGTCGGTTCGATCATTTCAGAAGTATTTTACGATCGCATAGTCGTGAAACCGCAACAAGAATTGTTTAATCGATATTTCGGACCGCATGCTCCGAACATTTACCAAGTTGCCAAAGAGTCGGCGTTGATTTTCATTAATAGCGAAGAATTGATCGATATTCCTCGCCCTATACTGCACAAAACCATTTACATCGGAGGCATAGATATGAGCGCGCCGGAACCATTGAACGAGGAATGGCAACGAGTTGTCGACGAATCAGATTTGGGCATTGTCATTTTATCATTTGGTTCAGTAATAAGGTCTTCGTCGATGCCAGCATTTTGGAGAGTAAACTACAGAGAGAAAGTTGCCGTTCCTCCTCGTTAATGTAACAGTTCTTCGTTTCAGGAAATGTTTGTTAAAACCTTTTCACAATTTCCTCGTTATACATTCATATGGAAATTTGAAAAAGATGTGCCTGAAGCCATTGGTCACGCGAATATTGTAACTTCCAAATGGTTTCCACAGAAAGATTTACTCGGGAAATATATTTCGCGACACTCTACTGAAGTAATATACAGTAGTTGTAATTTTTTCAGCGCAAAAGAAAACGAAAGTGCTTATCACCCACTGTGGATACAACAGTTTTTTGGAATCCGTGTCGATTGGCGTTCCAACAATCGGAATACCGCTGTTCGGTGATCAGTACACGAATATGAAGAAAGGCGAACGTTTAGGTGTTACAATTGGTATCGATAAAACGACTCTAAATTCAGTTGTGTTAACGGATGCATTGAACAGAGTTCTAACAAATTCAAGGTATGCTGTTAGTTTTTACTCTCTAATTAAATATTTTTCCATGTAATTAAGTTTTTCTTTTTTTCCTTTAACTTGATTTATTCACTTCTTTTTAGTTTCACGAACAACGCAAAAAACATGGCAAAATTGCTCGCTACGAAACCTTTTAAAACTGAGGATCTCGTCTGTCGTTGGATCGACTTCTTAGGTGAATTCAAACAGTTACCGAATTTAGAGCCAGCTTCGATCAATTTGAATTTAATCGAGTACTTCATGATAGATGTTATTTTGTCTTTAGTAGTTTTTCTTATTTTCGCTTTTGGTCTACTGCTTTGTACTGCACGATACTTATTTCGACTTGTTTTCTGTCGACAAAAATTTAAACATCGAAAAAATCGATTAGGCTATAGTTTCAGCGAGGAATAACTTTCTTTTTTGTTTTGGGATTTATTGTTGTATCATGAATAAAAAATAAAATTATCTTGCCAACCAAATTTCAGACGCTAGATTGTTCAGTAGATAAGTTGGTTGAACCAATGGCTCAAGCAATGTTGATAAAGTGCATATACTGCTGCGAATTTACAAAGAATTATACGAATCAACATTCGACTCTAGAAGACTGTCTAAATCGATGTCCAAATTGCGCTAAATGGCACCAAAGCGTTAATGGTTTGAAGCTACATTACTCGTTGCAACATGACAAGAATTTTGCTTGCTCAGAGTGTACATGAAACTTTGATGCTGACGAAATAAAGTTTTTCTTTAACAAACATATAAGCAAATGTATGTGATGGAAACTCAGAGAAAATTAATCATTCATAGAAATCCTTTAAGAACTATTATTTGTATTGGTAGACAAATTCAAAAACACAGGCAATGCAGAAAACTTGTGTACAGAGCAAAACGCTTTGTTGAAAGTGCATTGGATTAGTATTAAACTCACAAAACATCAATGCATAAAAGCTAAAGTATACTGTACAGAGTTCAAATGTTTAATTGAATTTTATGAACGTGCATTCGTTATCTCGTATTTAACTCTGAACTATTCAACGTTTACAAACTTGTTTACATGCAGTAACTTTCAATTCATTACAAGCAATTTTTTCAGTTTCAACAGTATAATACAGCTAAGTGAAATAGACAAAATTAAAAGATTAGAACTTGTTATTGATAAATACTATTTCTTCTTTGATCACAATTAACACAAATTGTATGGAACGGGTGAAAACATTTAGCAAGATGCAACAGTTGTACAGTACCATCAGAGGCCAAAAACTTGACTATCTTATAAGTCGGGTCGAATATTACCACCATTTATAGTAATTGTAACGCCCAATAACAATAATACAGTTGTTCTATCCTTTAAAATCTGTCTGCTGTAGTGTTTAAAATGACAGGGGTTTTTCAAGTTGACCTTGACTCTGACTTTGACAGACCCCTCAAAAAAATTCTGACTTGACTCTTCCATTGACAGACCCCTAAAAATTTTTCTGACATTGACTCTGACTTTGACAAGGAATAAAATGTAAATTTTAGTCCTTGTAATACTGACATTTTGACACCAATCATTTATGATACATTTATTCACTAAATCAAAAATGCCTTGTTCATTGCATGACATTTTCCATCATCAAATCATAAAAATGTTTTGTTCATATTCAACATCACTTCACGTTCCAAGTTTTTGCCAGATAAACGGCCTCTCCTTCCACTGCTAGCGATGCTTGCTTGTGAAAATAGGCGCTCCACTGGTGCGGACGTTGCTGGGATCACCAAAATATCTTCAGCCAGTGAAGCCAAATTCTTGTAAATTTAGATACCTTCATGATCCTTCCAAAACACTAATGGATCCGCTTTTCGATCAATGACGTGATTAGATCCGAAATATGACAAGAGTTCCTCATTAGCCGGATTACTGCGCAACTGTTCCAATGTCTGCTGTTTCTGGTGCCTCCACAGGATCAAATTCCAAGTCATGTTCATCCGATCAGTCGCACGGCATTGCTTCTCCATCCGCAAGAACTATTCTATTTGATAACTGAAAACGGACAAAACATCTGTTATATGACCACATGTGGAAAAATACTCATAATATGATTTTGAATGAATATTCATTGGTAATCCAAGCTGTGAGTTCTTTTATTAGCCTATTTCTAACTCATGAGCTATCTGCGTAAAGATATGTTATCAAATTCAAAATTTCATTTTTCGCAGCATTCAGTTGGTCATCATTCAGAGCCAGACGATAGTGTGGATCTAATGCAATGGCCACAACATAGACAGCATTGAATTTCGAACATTTCGGATACAAAATGTATCCAAATCTCTGATCGATTTCCATAAGCATATCGCCTGCCACTGTCTTCAGGTCAGTAACGTCTTTCGACCAAAAAGATGAAATTTTAAAGAACCTATTAACTAAATGGCAGTCTAAAGAATTATATCTCATTTAAATGATGTTTCAATCGTACTAAACAAGGAATAACTTCTGAAAGTGTTGTGTACAACTTTCCCTCAATCGCATAAGTGACATTTGCAAACAGCTTTGTGAATTTGATGCATCTTTCGATTGACTGTTCGTCAAGTTATCGACTTTTTGCAACTTTTCAGTCACTTGGGTGACAGCCAATCGCAACTTTATAAGACGTTTGCTGACCAGATGAACTGGGCCCACTCAGCCTTTTCTTTCCGGAGGCCAATGCTGATTTCGTCGCACTTGGCTCTGTACTCCTTTGGGTGACAGGCTTTCAAGTGTCGCATTGCTACTGTCATGGACCCATCGTTCATTATTTCTTTGTGTCACTGTTTAATTCACTCGCGACAGCGGATTTCTATACTGCGATAGTTTTCCTGATTTGTCTGTGTCAGCTAATCTATTCTGTGTTGGCTAAACACTCTCAGTAAATTTTCCAGTTTATTTCCGAGGACAGAATATGGTATTCCGGCTTGAAGAAAAATTGACTTCTTCAATAGTTAGTCTTCCTGGTGGTCATTTGCAATTTGAAGTTCGTACTATTCGTGCCAAAAACGCCTTGATATAATCTATTAACACAATACTTTCCAAAAAAGGAATCACAATTTTTGAACTAACTATTTTTGCCCAATTGCCAAACAACACAAGAGGCAAATCGTACTAATCGATATGAAAATATCAATAATTGATAACAAAATTTGACTGAAATGTTCAAATGAATAACAATACATTGTACGCCTGAACCATCAAGCAGAGGCAATGGCTCCGCTGCTTTCGTCGGCTTCATCTTTAGTAAGATAGAAGGGCAAAAATTTGATCATTACGTCGGGTTGAATATCATTGTGCTTGCCAAAGGTGCCGAAGATATAAAGGATAAAACTTTGGTAAAATTTTCTCGTTTTCAATTTAAATCAGAAAAGCTCCATTCGATGATAGAAGTCAGGAGGAAATCGATACGCCTCCTCGAAAATAATCAAACGAGCATTTGCATTAACCACATGTGTTCCAGCTCGTTGCAAATGACGTACCATATCGTTTACCATATCGGCAAGGTTAACAGTATCGCATGATATAAGGTGGGATCACTAAAATCCTCCACATTTTCAATCTTTCCTTCGAACTGAATGATGTCACTGCTCATCTGCTCATGGTCAAGTGTAGCATCTTCATTGTCAAATCCATGCACAATCGTTTCTTGGCGCCAGTTACCAGCTCATGATCGAGTAGATGTTCGTCAATTATTTTCGCCATCAATCGGTGCATCCGCTGCTGTAACAAGATATATAAGAATGTGCAACATGACAATGATTGCGCCTGTTTTTCCGATTTGTGGTTCCGCATGCAGAATTACTGTAAAGGGTTTCTGTTGTACCATAAGATCAGACGGGGGTTTTGGACCCGGGGTACCATCGATATTTAAATGCCAATCGCGTCTTACATAGCTACTTGTGCAATTTACATTGATACCCGAATACACAGTCTTCCCATGACCGGCGCGCCTGCCTATATCTTGTATACAAGTAGCTTTGTTTGAAACGCCCTTCATTAAATAATTACTTCGAAGGTCGTGAAATTTTGTAGTATTTGGTACTCTATCACCCTTACGAATTTTATCAACAACAATCAGCAAGCAGGAAACAGCCATAAGGTATTCCAACTTGTCAACAACCTGACTGGATTATCCTTGCCGACGGAGTTGCATGGTGAAAGGCTCTTGAGACCAATCGTATGCTATGACGAATATCTGCTTTTTGGCTGGCGCGTGACTCTTCTGAAGATGTAGTAACTTTTCTTTTAACTCTCGCGCATCTTTTCTGGACGCCAATCGAATGAGTGCAACGCAAGGACCATCATTGAATAGCGCATTGAGTACTTTCTTGGCTCTGCTGTTACACTCATATCACAGTGTTCATGGCGTTTGTATATTCACGGACAACCGCCATAGACGCATCTGCATTTTTCATATTCCATCTGATAGTAGAATCAATATCAAAGCTTAGTTTTTCCCATCCTAGATATGTTGGCCTTTGAAAGTGTGTATGCGATGATTTGCGGAGAGTAGCCCAATCAACGCAATAACCTGAGGGATGTTCTTCATTGCAATAAATTAGAGTATCCGTCATAACGTAGATAGTAGCCAACACGCAAAGAATCACTAATTGTCGATTTGGTATCAACCAAGATCGCCAATGGTTCAGGTCGTCCAAGAAAGTGTTAATCAACGAACCTTGTCCAATGCGCTTCGTCGTGAATGACAATGAAAAGTGTTGCGGCTGCCAAAGCATCATTTCGAAAGCCTGACATAAAATCTTTCTTTCGAGAACCATTCAAGGCGCCACTGTTAACAGCAGTCGGCCTATTTAAAAATTGGTCCAGTGACGTTGCACGAATGTTACATTGCATATCTTTTTCCATTTGGTTTCGCAGGTCGGTGAAGGTGGGTTCAATCAGAATAACATTCAAATACCTTAGTGGATGAACAATATCAAGCAATCTGCGAGCTATTAATTTTTTAACAACTTCGAGACTGATGTTGTACTGGCTGTCGAAAATCTTCAGCTTATCATATTCCTTGAAGATGCCCTTTGGGTTGTTCGCATAATCACCAAGCCGATCTACCATTTTGCTTTCCAAGAAAACTCTTTACTCATACACTTGTCACTGAATGCTGAGAACGATAAAATTTTGGACAATTATCGTGAGATTTGGAATTATTTCTGCGACTGTACAACGATTCACGGTTTTTACCAACGTCGTCATACAAACTTCCATTTAAATTTTACTGGATAGTTGTGATTCTATCGATGTTTGCCGGCTCGTTAGTTCTTTGTCAACGTAGCATTTTACTGTATGATTCGTTCAAGATACGAACTCAGATCACCTACAACAACATTCCGGAAATCGAATTTCCCACAGTAACATTTTGTCCGCAATTTTCGGAATGAAATCAACTCTCATTGCACAGCAAATCGCAACATTAGCTTATGCTTCATTTGGATCGGAAACAATGGACTTTTCGCAGATCTTAACAGAAATACTCTGTTACCCATATTACTGTATCAGCATTTGGAATTACTGTATTGGATCTGTTATCACCTGGATTTAGCTTGGATTAATAAAATCTCATCCCTCATTACTGTGTCATTGTGGTCTTCTACATTACACAACATTTGTCGATCGAAAGACTGAAAAACTCGGCTGGTGTAAAAATTAAACTCTCAGCCGATTTTGCGAGTTATTAGGAAACTATCGAGTGAAATGGACACCCGGTTTTCCAGAGTTCTCCAGTCAAACAGCATTAATTTTGATCCTATTTACGTCATGGCAACGTTTATCGATCCTCGTTATAGTTTACTAGTCAAAGGTGATTTATTGAAAATTGCAAAACGGGAATTGAAATTGATGGTAAGCAAGATTTCATAAATGAATATTTCATTGCAACTTACTGTGATA
>JAQGBA010001793.1:0-12154 GCA_034698125.1 Prionchulus punctatus | reverse complement strand
CCATACATAATCAATACAGTTAAGCTATTTCACTATTTATGTGAATTAAAGCATACCTCGCTTAAGACAGACACTCGGATAATGATGGACGATTGGCATTGGTCCCTTGGCGCCCGTCTTATCCGAGTTTGACTGTATGTATTTTAGTACATCAAAAGTTCAAGTTACATATCCTGTGTTGGATGGGAAATTCGACTGTGAATTCAACTCGAGTACATTACTGGTAGCAAACCAAGCCCAATGCCACCATTTACTGGCAACAAGCACAAGCAGCCTGTAAAGTTTACCGTAAGAAAGATTTGCAGGTACCTGCGGCGGGAAATTATTATTGCTATTATTATTATTTACAATACTATTAGAGAATAGTAATCAAACAGTTACAAAGTGAATCAGATGAACAGGGGACGGATACTGATATCGAATGATAGCATAATTTACAACTGAATCCGAACACGAAACGTTTCTAAACAAGAAGAATGCAATCAAATTGAATGTAAAGATGAACTTTGGAGCTATCTGATCGAATATGCTGTACTTCAAACGGATGCAGTTGTTAATAGTACCTCAATGATTTGCTATCTTGAACTACTATCACTCAATAATTTACAAAATCAGGTGGACTGTTTTGAAGAAGTGGATTGCATTTTGCATGTTTTCTCAATAATAGCCCCCACCCCCTTCAGAAGTAGACCCGCGGTCAAAAGTTGGATTGATTCGAAATAATGTGGTCCCCCACAAAATTATTTATTGGTCTAAAAAATATTTTGAATAATATCATTCAGTCATAGTTTTCATTGAAACTCAGTTTGAAAAAAACTATTAATTGGTAAAACGTTTCAGGCAATATTTATAATACGCACCACTAAAGGGAACTTAGTTTGCGAAAGTGAAGCGCATATTGTAATGTTGATTCGCAAATACACGTTTAGTCCGCTAATTTGACATAGGCTATCGAAAATTGGGAAATTTTCTGTTTTCCTTTTGCTGCAAAAATTGCGTTGAAGTTACACACGTGATAACGAGCTAAAAATTACAAAAACTGTCAGTTTTGATGTTTACCGAGGCACAAACTGCTAATAATCGTTTGTAATATCAATTCCGAAAGCATCTAAATTTTATGAAAATTGCATATAAATTGGCAGACTAACATGAACTTGTGAATCAACTTTAGAATACATATTTCACTTTCGCAAACTAAGATCCCTTTTAATACATATGTAAGTTCTAAATTTTTATTTAACTCCCCTCCCCCTTCAAAATACCCCGGAACCAATTTCCACCAGTTTTTCAAACACATCACATAATCAAATCGCATATAGTCCATTCACTATTGCAAACTCTAAATATTCACAGTAAGAATGATTAGTATGTGCGGCAGAAAACGCAATTTTTAGTAACGTACACCCTCCAAATTGGTCCACTTTGTGATGCTAGAGATGTATAAAACATACGACGGACCATTCTGTAACGTACATGTGATTCAAAATAGTGTTTTTACTGTAACTGCAAATCATTGTTCCCATAAACTTTTTGAGTTTGCAATAGATTTTAGCACTTCACGTCAATTAACAAACATTAAAATTGCCTGAATGCAATAGCATGAGTACGCAATTCCAATAAACTTGCAACATACCGCATTAAAGGGAAAGTGCGTAGAAGGCTTACAATCTGTAAACTTACGCGTCTAATACAAATATTTAAAAACCGCGATCGAACAGAAATGAATTTTACTTTGCAAATAAAAATGATTTGCCGATTGCCGAAACAACACAACAAACAAATTCGAGTGCAACAAATATCGAAAATATCTCTGATTTGGCGCACTGGCCATTTTCCAATCAGTTTGGTTTCAAATCATTTATGTTCTCCATGATTTATTACGTTTGCAAAATATTGGTACCGTTTGTTCTTTTTATTATTATAATCTAATAAAAAGCTTGTTAATTAATTATTATTTCAAAACATACAAAAACAACTCATGAATCACGAATAACAAACGAAGGCGGGTATCGAAATAAATTATTGATAAATATGTGAATATAATTAAAAACAAGAGAAAAAAAACTTCTAGTGAAAAGACCATTCCAAATTTGGAATGTAAATATATAAATTCTAAATCTCAAAGGAGCTATAACCAGCGAACCAGCTACTCAACCGACTACAGACGACTACAGTACAACTCGCTTACCATAAACGTTCAAAATAACCCCTGGGGTTATTTTAATTCAAACGGGTTCTTCCCGGGGGTTATTCACGAAGAGGGGGCGAGGGGCGATTTTTAAAGGGGGCGGGGGGGGGGGGGGTTATAGACAAAAAGTCATTTTTTAGACCCTATAGTGGTAAATACAAATTGGGGGGGGGGGGTATTTTCTTTCGAACGGGTCCCACCCGGGGGTTATTTTCGGGTTCTGAGGAGGAAATATTTATGAGAATACTGTATGATCGGAAGGTTTTTTCCGAATGTGCAAGTCGGTAGATCGATGACAGCAAAACAAAAACAAAGTAAACACGCTTAGACGACACGTTTTGTTTGATTTTCTTATCGTTAAGAGCTTTCCAAGCGATAATATAATGCATTTTAATGAAAGTATCTCAAGAAAAAAACACGCCAACCATCGTCGCTCGCTCTACCAAGTACGGCCGTTTGAACTACGCCGCCCCTGAAAAAAACGCTGATGCGCAGGCGGCGGCGGTATTATTTGAAAAATGCGTCGACAAAGAGAGCAAAAACATACACCTTTTCGCTGCTTGCGCAGCGCTTCATTTTGAGCGATGAAAAGTTTTCGACGAGATAAAAAAGAAAAAAAAAGTCGGTCACACACAAAACGCAAAACTAAATCGGCGGCGGGTATCATCTTTCAAAAATGAGCGAGCGAGCGTCGGCGTCGAGTGCTCGCGCAAAGGGGTCCGACTTTACGAAAAGAAAATTATACAAACGGGACGGACGACGACGGGTTGTCGATCCGCCGATGTCGAAAGCGTATCTCATTTCGGCTGACGCCTTTTCATCCGCGCCGCCTTTTTGCTCGGATAGTTTCTCACGATGGCCGGTTAACGTGCGCGCTCCATCAGGTTTTTGTATGTTTTTGCTCGTTAAATCGTCCGCCGCCCATTTTACCTGTCGGGCGAGCGATAAAAAGGGCGGCCGACGACGAAACGGTAACGAGAGAGGGAGAGAAAATAAATCGCCGATCATCGTCGTCGTCCATCCACAATTTCGCGCCCAATCCCCTTTTTCACCGGGTTCGCTGCAGGGGGCCCCCCGTAAGTCAGCTGGTGGCCGCGAAACATAGACGATGGGCTCTAAATTCTCGCATGCCAATTGCGTTTTGTCGACAAAAAACAGTTTCACATGGTTTGTTGGAAGTAATTGTCGATTTTACTTGCAAGTCGAGCTGATTTGCTGGGAAATCTTCCAGAAAATCGAGCAGCTGATGTCCCAGGAAATCGAGCTGCCTATCAGTAAATCGAGCTGATTAATAAGTAAATCGAGCTGCTTTACAGGAGAATCGAGTAGATTTATAAGGAAATCGAGCTGGTTGACAAGTAAATCGAGCTGAGTTACAATTAAGTCGGCGCTGATTTACAAGTAAATCGACGCTGACCTTTGAAGAAATCAGATCAGTCGCCGTTTTCCCTTGAAATCGATCTGATTTACAATAAATCTTCGTTAAAATCGAACGATTTCCGAGAAAATCATCATCGATTTAACTTCCTACCAAATCAAACTAAATTTCTGTTGTATCTAGCTGATTTTCCGGCTTATTAATTGCTTTCAAACTGTCGCACGATGAGATTAAAATTTATAAAATTGTGCGCCTTAATCTTTTAATCAAAACCGTAAATAACAAAATTTTATCAGTCGGCATAGAACAAAAAGAAGCGTTAAGCCGCCAAGAATGCTCGCAAAAACGCAAGTGAATGCAATTTCTTTTTTGATCATCAACTGCAAAATATCCAGTCGGTTTTTCTGTTGAAAAACAAAAAAAAAACAGGAAGAAATAGGTGTGCATCATGATTTATGGCTGTTCAGGGACAGCGATGATTGTTGATTTCGTGATCTACAGTCGAGAGCTAGCCGATGTTGCTTCAGAGCGACTTTTTGCTCGTTTCGTCGTGGGAAAATCGCGGTTCGAACGAAATACTTGAATATATGTACATCGGATCGGAAAGCGACTTGCTCTCGAAAACCGCCCGTACCAAAAAGCGAGCCGACTGGAATAATGTATTTGCTTTAGCACACGCGCGTCCCCCGGGCCGCTCTCCATCCATCAACCGGAGGTCTGGTTCCCCGGGCGAGGGGCGGTGGGCTTTCATGTTGTTTTTTTCGGGGATGAAATAGTTCGCATTCCCCCCCGCCCCCTGCCGCGCTCGATGTTGAAGGGTCCGGGGGTCGGCTGCCCAACCCACCGAGCAACTGTGGACGATCAACTAGGAACTATCGGTCGGGCACTTAGCTCGCCCGTCGTCCGAGCCGGTTATCCCTTTGATCGTTGTTATTCGACCCGTCCGACCATTTATCATAGTTGGACCCTGCCCCTCAGAACCGCCTCCCCCGATAATCCTTCCCCCCCACCACACTCACTACACTTCGTTCCGTCAACACGCGAAATCGCCCGACCTTTCACTTCAAAAACAAAATTTACCGCCCGCCCTCTCGACGACGGGGCGCTAGCCAGAGCCATTGGAGCGCCGGGTAGATCAAAGAACAAGCGACGGTGGGTGGAGCGGCGATGGGACGACGACGACGACGACGGCGGCGAAAGAAGACGAGACAACAGGCCGACTCGCCGGGGCTTAATCGCTGTTTGCCGACGGCCTATAGTTCTCTCTATAGTTCTCTCCTATCGTTGTCGAGCGAGAGCGAACGAGCGAGCGAGCGACAGCATCTCGGGTCGACCCACCGACGGGCGAGCGAAAAAGAAAATAAAAGAAAGAGTGGTGGTGGTGGTGGAGAAGAGGAGAAAAAGAGAAAGACGATTTCTCATTTACCTGTCTAACGAATTGAAGTAGCCCGCCGAAACGTTTATTGTGCGCTGGCCAGCGACTCTCCGGGCAAATCTACCGACCGACCGACCCACTATAGTCAGCAGCCCTTCGCCGCGGGTCGTCGACCGACGGTCCGTCTGGTTTTTCGCTTAGTGTCGTTATCCGTCGATGAGCCAACATTCCCTCGGTCTCACGAAATCGTCCTCGCTTACTGTAGCTACTTTTTTGTATCGAGATGGAAGTTCACGGGGTAAGAAAGAAATCGGAGTGAAAGCTAGCAAAAAAATAAAAAATTCGGCGTTCATACGCTAGGTTTCCAGGCTCGAAACGATTTCATAAATTTCGACGGCTGATTCGTGATTTCTAACTTCGAATCGACTTTACGAAATCAATTTTAGCTCGAAAACGAGTCAGCCGAATGATTTATTTTGTTTTTTTCAGCAATTACTTCGCCCGAAACCGTTATTTCGTCCTTGGTGCAACGCCGACCATGAATCGCCGTCGTATGAAAAGCCGTCGAACAATTTCAATTTGGATTTACCACTATCGCCGATGGCCGCCGGATATCCGGTATCCCCGATGTCGGCTCAATTTTATCCGCAACAGCATCAAAATCCGATGTCCTTCGTGTACATGAACTCTATGCCGATTTCATCAGGTCGCAAGCCGCGAGCGTACGAAAACGAGCTAACGACAACTTCTTGCTGGCACCTGTTGCCCTCGTCGTCCAGCGTCAGCCCTCAGGCGATGATCGTTCCGACGACGCGGAAGTGCCGCCGCTGTCAGTGTCCGAATTGTTTGAATCCGTCGACGTCGACGGTTGATCATCAAGGTCGAAAATTGCACGTTTGTCACGTGCCCGGGTGCGGAAAATCGTACGGTAAAACGAGCCATCTCAAGGCTCACCTCCGTTGGCACAACGGCGAAAAGCCCTTCGTTTGCAAGTGGCTGTTCTGCGGCAAGCAGTTCACGCGCAGCGACGAGTTGCAACGACACTTGCGAACGCACACGGGCGACAAGCGATTCGCCTGTCTACAGTGTGGCAAGCGATTCATGCGCTCCGACCACTTGAGCAAGCACGCCAAGACCCATTCCAGCCCCGGCAAGGACAGTTCCGAGAGCCCGGACTCGTGGACCGGCGACATCGGCGATTTGTAGACAGTCGGCGAAAGTTGCTCGTTGGACATTTAGCCAGTGGCGAAATTTGCTCGTTTTGATATTCGGCCAGTCGAGAAGTTTGCTTGTTTCGAGATTTAGTCAGCGGAGAAGTTTGCTCGATTTCGAGATTTAGCTACTGGAGAAATTCGCTTGTTTCGAGACTCAGTCAGTTGGGAAATTGCTTGTTTCGAAATTTAGCAAGTCGAGAAATTTGCTGGTTCAGCGAGTCACTAAATTTGATTTTGTTTTTACAGTATTCAAAAATGTCATACTGTAGATGGTCACTTATACTTTTACTTTTTGTTTGAACGGTGTAATTAATTTGTTTTTGTGCCATTAACGATGAATAATGCTCAATTTGTGTGCTTTGTTGTGCTACTTTTCACGTTACTTTTTGTTTCAATGTACAGAGAAATTTTTTGTGGGATTTGTTTACGAGATTTTTTTATACATTTATTTTGTTTTTCGGAAAGTTTTCTTGAACTATAGTTCGTAAAAAAATGTATAATTTTTATTCGTTCATGATCTGCTTTGACAAAAACTTGGTTGTGCCATCTAAAAAAAGTAGATTGATCTATAAAGTTAAAAATAAAACTAAAAACTTAACTTGCAATATTGCTTTTCAGTGATCATAGTTGTTCTATTATTGTAGTTGTTCGGACTATAGTTATTCAGCGGTTATAGTTGATAAACGACTATAGTAATTTAAGGTCTACAGTTTTACAACGAGTATAGTTACTCAATATCTATAGTTGTTCAGGGGACCACAATTTTCAACAATGATCCTTATCTTTGTCTACATGAGAACTTACTAGTAGTTTGCGAAAGTGAAATACGTACTTTCATATTGATTCGCAAGTACACATGTTAGTCCGCCAATTTGCTATATGCCTATGCAATTTTCATAAAATTCAGATGCTTTCGGAATTGATATTACAAAACGATTATTAGCGGTTTGCGCCTGGATAAACGACGAAGCTGACAGTTTTTGGTAATTTTTAGCTCGTTTCACGCGTCAAACTTCAACGCAAATTTAGGAGCTAAGGAAACAGAAAATCCCACGAAAAGCGTTGCGCATCCAATTTTCGATAGGCTTATATCAAATTAGCAGACTAACCGAATATTGTATACTTGCGAATCAAAATTAAAATACGTGTTATTGTAGACAAAATCATTATTAGACGATGATTCTACGCTCGTGGCTTGTATTTATAAATGCGAATTTGTATTTATAAATAAAATACAAATTCGCATTCAGTTTTTGAATCGGCCGAATATGGTTCTGCTCGACTAAAAACTGGCGAATGACAAAAGTTAATTTTAAACGACTTCCACTGCAGCTTTTTCGACGAATTTTTTTAATATCGAGAAGAGCAACGAACGTAAAATCAGATTCTAATTTATTTGTTAGATTTTAGATTTGTTTGAAAAGATTCTAAAATGGAAGAGAGTATAACTTGATTTTAGATTTCAGGTAATGTTTTGGTTGCTATGCGGCGAAACCCCGTACGGGTATACAGATTATTACGAGTAATACAAGGCTGAAACATGATAATGAAGGGTATATGAAGTCATCAAGCACCGCATTGCAGTTATGATTCTGATCATTTTGAATCCCTCCAATCATCATGCCCGCAGGCAGTCGTATCTGAAGTGAAAAGTTATGACAATTGGATTGCGCAGCAGATGTTCAAAGCAAGCCATATAATTATTTCATACGCCTTTTAATCTAAAAATAATTGCGATAAACATAATATGTATGTATTCATTAAACACGTAATTAAAAAAAAGGCTTCAAAGAAATTATCTTTGCACGCTTTCTTGTACCAGTACAAAAAATGTTTCAAGCACCCGCAGTGCTTGTTTAGAATCCCATGTTGCTCGACGATGCAAATTGTCTAGACCAGCTATTAGATTCGAAACGTGAACGTATACACTGTTTCTGGAATATTCATTTCTTGTTTTTTAATCTACGAGGCAAGGCTCTTTTAACCACTAGCGATTATGAACGTCAGCGGTAACCACACAATTCACGAAGTAATTTCCTTGTCAGATACAATAAGGGACTTCGTTGGAACTATTCTGGCGCCCACAATACTCTGTTTGGGCTTACTGTTCAATACAGTTTGCTTGCTTGTTCTGAGAAAGCAACAGAAGAAGTTCGACGGATATTCGCATCAAAGTCTGTTGTTTTTCACCAATATCGTATGCGCTATTGTCGGTTTGATAAACTACGCTAGATCCCCGGTCATCAACGAAAATGGACCACAATGGGTTCAGGAAAGTTACCTTTTAATGTTTTTCATAGTCCACCTGTCCAACTATCTGTTTGAAGGCGTGCTCACCTGGCAAACCTTGGTACTATTGGGCGTTTGCTTCGACCGTTACATTTCACTGAGCAAGCAAACGTTCTACTACAACAGTAATAAAAAGTGGCGTAAATTCCTGTCGGCTTATTTTTGGATGGCTTTCTTCTTGAGTCTCTCTCTCAATGTTCACGACTGCTTCCGCATGGAAATTATATCCGACGGACATGGGTATTGCGCAATAACTAACGAGGAATTCACGAGATCCATTCCCGTACAGATATTTCACTTCGTTCCAACCTGCATTCGCTTAGTCGCTGATGTGATCATGGTTGGGTTGAATTTGACGACGGCTAGGGCATACTTCAGCAAGAGCTACGACAAGAAAATTCAACTGACTCCGACGAAACGGTGCCGAGAAAATTTGATGACGAAGATCGTGCTCATGTATTCGATGATTTTCTTCAAAAGTCAAGTGTGCCTCAGCGTACTGTACTCGCTCATGTACGTACTACCGAAGTACAACGGTACGAAGAGTTTCAAAGATTATGACACAACGACGAAAATGGAACTGGCTTTTTTATGTTTCATCAACGGGCCGCTGTTGATTACATTCAGTAGAGAGTTTCGTCGCGAAATTTTCAAAGCCGTATTCTTTTGTTTCAAAATCAAGCCGAATGTGATCGACATAATTCGCACTTGACTTCGAACCAATACTCTCGAAAGTTGCAGCGGCTAACGTTAAATGACTTTTTTTCTTACTACTTCTGTACATATCTTTATACTGTGCGAGTTTTACGGTAAGGTGAAATGTCGTTCTTTACTCTGCTCATTTTTGTAATATTTCATCTTTGTTAAATGTACGTTTATGTTTATCGCAAAAATCGAAAGTATCAAAATGCAATACTACGTTAATTTCAATGTCTACTTTTGTTGGTCTTGTAAAAACTGTACGATTTTTTTTGTTGTTGTTGAAAAAATATATCGTGCTGGAGGTCGATTTGAGCTTTGCTTGCGTTATATTTATAACCTTGGAAGGTAGTTTATTAATCAAGAAACATAGATTGCGTTTATAAACCAGCAAAAAGCCCTAACAGAACTTCATCAACTGTTCTACCCTAGCGACCCGCCGAGCCATCGAGGGAGCGAGGTAGGATTTCCCTACAATATGACAGAAATTTATGAGTTATTGTATGTGTATGAGATTTGCAAACAGTTTTTTAATCAAATACAGTATTTCATGACATTACATTGCGAAAACAGCGAATGAAGTCCTTAGCTAGTTTTCTCATAGGTTGCGAATCTTTATTTTTTTTATTTGCGATTGATTTGTAACACGCCCACTTCTTTATTTTGTACCTTTTCTAGTTTCACTACTACTTACTTGAATGACTTTTCAATTCAAAAAGCAGAGCAAATACTGGCCCTAATATTGCCTTGTGGTGTATGCATTATTTTCTGTACTTGCAATGTATAGAAAGAAAGGGGTCTGGGGGTCTATTCGTCTGCATAGTGTTCTGCATAGTCGACTGCATTTACTAGAGAGTTGATACTGGAATACTGTCGATGTATTTTGCTAGAGCGTTGGTCAATAATGTTGTGGCAACGTGGATGCAAACTGCAATTATTTTTCGCTTGCCAACTCTGCGTAGTTCTCTCTTATGCTGTCATTAGTTCTTTTTTTAAAACATTTATCGTTTTATTTCATTTATTTACCCTGTTAGTGTTATTTTTGCTAACTTTGAATGGAATACAATGAAAATCCCGATCGCGAAGCTGAAGAATGGAAAACAGTTGACACTCGAGGAAAATGGTTCATCGAGTATTCGGATTGACAAGTTTTGCAAAAAGTTCATTAGATTTTCTGGTAGAACCGTAGATCCAAAATAACTAGTGCATTTGAAAAAACAGTTGCCATACAATTTCCAAACCTTATAAACCGTTTTATGAAAATTTTTAATACCTGGCTGTGAACAAAGTGATTAACATTACCGACTGCAATAATACACGACCAATGAGGTTGCAGAAAGTGGTGAAGGGACTGTAAAAGTTGAACAAATTGATATTATAGTTATTCATGCCACGAAGAAGAAAGCTTATTTTCATTGTTTGCCTTAAAGGTAGAAAATAATGCAAGTCAGCTGGTTGAATGCGTGATTAGTGAAAATTTTGAATACGACTGTTTGTTTGATGTATTCAAAATTTACACTACACCACTACAAAATTTGCGTACACCAGAACGATTAACATTACTGACTGCAATAATACACGACCAATGCTTATATCACACGTTATTGTAAAGAATACGAGTTAACATTTCATTTCATTATTTATTCTGGTCAAGTTTTAGTTCTTCAATAATTTTTGTTTTACTTGCTAATTATGTTCATTTAGTGCCCTGCTAATTTAAAAAGTAGATTGATTTTAACCAAATGATGAGTTTGTATGAATCCTTTGACTTCATTCTAAACTGCGCTGAAGTATAGCAACTAAAAAATAGGCAGGAAACTGGTTTTCATAAATGTGCTGAATGACTACGTTTCAATTCATAAAGTTCGACCAAGAGTAAAGTTGTCGAACAGTAGTCAGGAGCAGAAAACGTGTTCGACTATGGAAGTAGCTTGCCCAATGGATGGCTTTTTTCCGAAGCCTTCTATCGATTCATTTGTGAAGCTACGTTGACATACCACGTTGATTTCTTGTTTGCTGGAGTCGACTCTGACAGAGCCAGGTTGTGACTCTATTCATTCAATATTTTTGTTTTCATGGTTTTGTATGGAGCGCTGGGGGGAAAATACTGCTGATGAAGCTACGCTGGAAGAAATAGCAGCTAGAAAAATACCAACAAGTCGCAAAAGATTAAGCGATCCAAGTAGTTGGATGAGAAATATTCGAAAGCTGAGAAGACAACATGGATTGGTTCTTTTACTTGTAAAGGGGAACATGAACTTGCTAAACGAGCTCTGATTAACGAAAGGCTATGCGAAAGAATTTGTCAAAGAAAATGTAAGAGTAAAATTTCCAATGACGAACAGCAAAAAATATTCGACTATTATTATTCGCTTGATGGACCCAGCGAAGATATGTTCCTGTTCAGCTGTATGTCTCAGGACGACGAAATACAATGGCGAACAAGGCGGAAAGTGTAAAAGGTGCGTAAATTTTCCTACAAGTATTCAATGATTGTTGATGGAGGGCCGACTTAACAATAGACCTTTAAACTATTCTGTCCAGACTGCCGAAGCTGTGAAATGCCACATCGAAAGTTACCCAGCTGCTGTGTCTCACTATATGCGAAATAGCAATCTGAATAGAAAATACCTCGAAACAACATTGAGCGTAAACACACACAAAATGCATCGCGAATTCAGAAATACAAGACAACAAATGCGTCAGCCTTGTCACCATGGAACGGTATCATAAGATTTTCAATGCAAATTTCAATCTCAGATTCGCCAGACCGCAAAAAGATGTTTGCGCTAAATGCGACAGAAGTCAAAACAACTTAGCGCACAGAACTGCATACAAAACTGCATTTGCTGAAATTCGCAACAATCGAGAAAGAGTGCGATCCGACTCGAATATGATGTACTGTATTTAACTTTCGACTTGCAAAAGGCTCACTCACTTCCGAAAATTCCGACAAACATTGCTTATTACCTCGATTCCCTTCGCTTTCATAATTGAGGAATTCATATTGT
>JAQGBA010001792.1:0-12155 GCA_034698125.1 Prionchulus punctatus | reverse complement strand
TAAGACATGTCGGACACGAAACTAATCGTGACTCGGTCCCGCGGCTCTTGAACTGATTTTAGCAGCTAAAAACAGCTTTTTAAGAACAACAACAGGTGCGCTCTGATTCGGTGCGTAGGTATTTAAAAATGTGATCGGCCCGCTTCTCATCCTGAGTTTTAAGATGTTGAAACGGTTCGAAATAAGTTTCCATCCTCAGATACTATTCCAATACTTCTTCTGTACTGCAAAAGCCACTCCACCTTTGCCTGTCGACGCTAGAGAATTAAAAATACGATAGTCTTGAACCGTAAAGTGACCTGCCCAGTTTGAATTTGTTTCTTGTAAAGCTGCTACTTTGATTTTAAATCTGCTGAGTTCCTCGATAACTTCGTTCCACGCCCCTGTACCATTAACCGAACGAACATTCCATGACCCAAATCGAAACTGTTTAAATAAAATGTAAAAGGCCATAGTAATACCTTGTAGTTGGCCGGACCACAAGGGAGAGCAAAATTAAAAACCGACCGCTCTTGATGCCAGCCAACTTTACACCCCCTCTCGTGTGCATCAGAGAATTAATTGTAAGCTACTTTACACTGCACTTTACTTTCACTAAATTTATTAGCTTGTATTCATTTGTAGAGAAATTATTGCTCTATCTTTTGGTATAACAGATATCGAAATTACATGGGTAGCACTTGAAAAAATCGTGTTTTACATGAGGCACTGAAAAAATGAGAAAATCACTTTTTTATCGTTTGTTATTCAAGCTCAAAAAGTACAGCTTACATGCATGCATGATGCATGTATACAACGGCAAATGCATTCACTAGAATGAAAACGTATAAGACATACACAGACACTGCAAACTTATGCATTGCATGTTTATTGCAATGCATAACCTTTGTGTATGCGATGCAATGAAATCTTTTCCATAATACACCTTTCCGCCTTTGCATAATGTACTGGGTGGCATTTTGTTTTTTAATATCTTTGTCAATTTCGATCATTGCTGTATGAAATTTTACTATCGTATGGAAAAAACATTAAAATTTTATCTCCTAATTTTTCAGATCATAACTCTAAATAGTTTTTATTTTATACGAAATAATCCATGGCCTATGCAGTTAGTGATCGACAGCATCAGTATTTCAGATGCAAAATGGCATAGCATAAAATATGCTGGCTTATACTGAAATCAGAACATTTTTACAGAGATATTCTCAGCAAAAGACTTGACAGAGTCAACATTTCAGATTCAAATCGGCATAGCATAAAAATATGCTAGCATATACTGAAATCTGAACATTTTTGAAGCTCGACCAACATTTCAGATACAAGGTATATCCTGAACATCATAATGCTACCAGGACTTAACATGAGAAGGACCTGATTCATTCAGATTTGTTCTTATAAGTGTATAAGTGTACAAATAAGATCTATCTAGAGTATCTATCTCGAATATAACTGAGAAAGACGTATCTCAATGCACTCTGTAAGGGCACCAGTCATTTAGGCTAGTACAAAACAGGAATTGGATTGCGAAATATGTAAATGCTGTGAAAAGCTATCTACCTTGCTTATGACAAAATTTGGAGTCTGAACAAGAAAGACTTGCGACATTGCGCAGAACTATAGTCATTGAAGAACTATAGCGCATGAAGAATTATAGTTATTTGGCAACTAGAACTAGCGTGTGAACAACAATAGTCATCCATCAAGCATAGTCCTAAATAACTATAATCACTGGAGAACTATAGTTAAGGGGTGTGTCGACAATTCAAAACATTCTAGTCGCGATTATGGCCTCGAACGCGGAGCTGACAATTGTTGACCTACATTTTCTAGGAAGCGAGTCACCGACCATTCATGGACACTTAAAACGGATCGATAGAAAACCTTTCACAGTTGGAACTATAGTATATGAGACTATAGTCGACGTTCGTTTTGAGGATTTATGAATCTAATCCCGGATATGACTTCGTACGAATTCGTCCGCTCGACCAACGTCCAGTTGAACGACCAGATGATGACCATATACCTTCGATCGTTGGCTAGGTCAGTCGTGGCCTTGCACAATTTGATAAACAATAAGGTATCACTTTGTTCGGTTTTTGGCACGGTTCGTGCATTAGCGAGTGAGCTTTTTTGCTTGACTTGTTAGATATCGTTGCGGGAAGCCGAAAAGAACGAAGCCGGCGATAAAGCGGCGGATAATAACAAAGATCAATCGAAAAAAGATGAAAAAGATAATGACGCCGGCGGCGATAAGAAAAAAAACAAGACGAAGGTTTGAAAGAAAATACGAAGAAATCGGACAAGAAATAAAAAAAACAACACATGCTGTTTTTCTGAAACTTTGTCTCGTAGGTTTTTTTGTTTTTTTTTTATTATTGTTAACGTTTATAAAACTAATGTCAAGTTCATTTTTGTTTTTTTTTTCTTATGTAAAAATAAAATACAAAACGTTCATTTAATTGAATCGGCTATACTTTGTAAAAGTTGCAACTGGCAACTATAGTTGACTTTCAACATGCAACTATAGTTGATTTTAAACCAACTGTAGTCATGTGTTGTGTAAACACTTGTCGAGTATAGTTTCGTTTCAACTGTATTCCTGTAGCCCTTGTCAAGTATAGTCCAATGTCAAACTATAGCCCCACATTAGTCTCACATTAACTATAGGCTAATACACCTATAGTCCAATGTAGATCAACTATAGTCTCAGTCAATGTTAGATCGACATGTAATATATCTCAATTCAACTATAGTAAGTAGCATGTCAATTATAGTTTATATTCTCACATCAACTATAGTCCAATATTAGCTATAGTTCACCATCAACTATAGTCCATTGGCAACTATAGTCCATATTAATCGTCTCAAATTGTCTTGACCCACCTCAACTATAGTCACACACCAACTATAGTCTCAAATCAACTATAGTCCCACCATCAACAACCGTATAGTTTGAAATCAACTGTCGTCATATGTCAAATATGTACAGGCGCACATCAAGTCCTTGATAAGTCCTTGATAAGATATACAGTGGTGACAAAAAGTTTAAGTACACCCTTACAGCTAACATTTAAATGACCGCCAATTTTTTATTAGTGGTCAAAACGTATTTTTTTTGATTATGTAACGAGCTACTGTCACACCCATATTTGAATATAAAGTTTTTGAAACCCACGCGCACAAAATTTGAATAAAGTGTCTTAGTTTAAAAAAGTTGTATATTTTGGACAATTTCGAGCTTTTGCATGTACCAATTTGATAATTTTTTATAACCAGCTATTAAAACTGTGTTGCGCATAGAAAACCGTTCATCTCAGTCAAAAACCGGAAACATCGCCTTCAATGGTGCAAAGAACGAAAAAACAAACCGCAGGAAGAGTGGGACAACATTCTTTGGAGCGATGAAAGCCTGTTTTTTCGGTTTGGTAATGATGTTAGACAATATGTTAGACGGCGACCCCCCCCCCCCGGTGAGGAATTGAATTCGACCCAAAATGCACTATTCCAACGTCAAAGGCGGAGGAGGAAAAGTGACCGTTTGGGCCTGCATGACAGCGGCAGGTCCTGGTCCAATAGTTAGGATCAATGAAACTATGGATCAGCATATTTATAAAAAGATATTGAGCGACGAACTCATGCCATGGGTCAGAAAACATTACGGACGGAAGCAAATGTTGGAATGAGGTGGACAAAGTTATACGGGAATTGAAACCCAAAAATGTAAAAACATCGTGGGAGGAACTTACTCCCAATTTTTGTACAAACCTTGTAAATAGTATGGAAAGACGTTGCAATGCTGTTATTAAGGCCAAAGGATATTCTTCCGGTTATTAAAATATGTTTTATGTTCGAAAATATGTGTTAGCATGTGTGAATACCGTAAAACACTAAACTCTGATAACAAAACTTGAAAAATTGAGCTAAAAACACAGAAAACTGTAGTGTACTTAAACTTTTTGTCGCCACTGTATAGTTGGCGATGGACTTTAGTTGAAATGGAACTATAGTTCACGCGAGTCTGTATTTGATGACTCATCTCGTTTGTTTGCTTATAGGGCCAGTAGCATAGAGCAGCCGTTATCATTTCAAAAATTGTCTCGCTAGTTTGCTAGATCGCTAGTTAGCTCGATCGCTAATTCGCTAGTTTCGTTAATATACTGCGTCGGGTTTAAACGCAAAAATATTCTTTTTACAAATCGGAACTACCGCCCTCGATTAAGCGACCAGCTTCTTCGCTAACTAGCGCATGACCGACGTAACTTATTTTAATTTATACGGTACATATGTATTTGTATTATTGTTATTATTGTCAACGGGGGCAAGTTAATTTTTTAAATTTTTAACTAATTTAATTGTTAATTTTTTTAGCAGATCAAAGAAAAGAAAGTTTGAAATGAATTTCAACAGCGACGAGTTTATTCTGGGCAGACCTTATCACTATAGGAAAGAAAAATTTCCAGTCAATCTCGGTCTTTGGCCCGGCGAATCGCTGACCAAAAATGTCGTCGAAACGCGCGTGGTGAATCACAATTTGCGATGCACTATAGAAGAGTCGTACACGAGCAACGATACCAAGCCGGAAATAAATGGCACGCTTAAAGTCACTAATTATGCAAAAGTATCTGGCAACAATACGAACGACATGAAAAAATCGACGAAGGAAATGAAAGTAACCTTTCAACTTTCGACGACGACCTACTCAAAATCTTTGTCCGAAAGCCATTTCGCCGAGGAAAAGATCAAACTGCAACAAGTTTACGAAAACGATTCAGCGACGCACATCATCAGCAAGGTGACCTTCGGTCGGGCGACGAGTTTCATACTTACTTCGACTGTTGACGAATTAAATAAAACATTTTCGCAAGGCGGATCGGCATCTTTGGGAAACGCAAAAGACAAAGACGAGAAGAGTACTGAAAGTGCTGCGGCCAGTGTAGCAGCTAGTGTAGCGGGAGGAATCGGAGCACAACTGGCGCAATGTGGTATCAATATAGAATTCAAGAACACGAATGTAGAAAAAACCTCACGCAGCGCGTTTACCATCAGTTCTGAAGGTGCCGGCGTGCCTGCGTTCGCGCGTACTATCGACGAAGTTGTCGACATGATAAAAAAGTTTGTCGATAAACTCGATATGGATGGAGACAAAAATCTAGCGCCGGTGAAAGTCACGTTAACTTCTTTGGAAGAACTGAAAAACATGTCCGAGGATGACTTTCCAAACGTCAACTCGAGCCTTACGCAACGTTTTTTGCAATTAAATGATTCGCTGTTTGAAAAAGAGATGAAAGCTTATGTTTTGTTGCAAAATGATTCGTACAACAGTTTTCGTATCATTCGCGATCAGTTGAAAGCTTTTTCGACCAGCCTCTCCAAGATCCGAGTAAATTTGAATAAAAAATGGAAGAAAAAAGTGTCAGAGATTGAAGATCGAACTGCTGATGATTCCGATTTAGTCAACCTGCTTCAAAACGAATTCTGTTTGTCGTTGAGCCTGGATGATAATAAGGTCGACAAATGGTTACACGATATCGAATCCGAGTTGGTATTTCTCGAAACGACTGTGAAACATTCACACTGTCGCTTCTTCGACCCATTGTCGGAATTAACAAATTACGTCCTTCGTTTACATGATGACAGTCGAACATTATCTATGAACATTTCGTTTGGCGAGGATCCATTATTAAATGCTCTGACAAATTGTGCCAATGGTTTGGGAAATACTAGTTTCTGGTTGCAAGATGAAACTGCCGGACGAAATTTCTTATTCAAAGACAAAAGCAGCCGAGATCTGGTAGCTCGTTATCGACAGTTCGTTGCGCAAAATGTTAATGAAACTGTGTCAGCCAATCGTGTAAATTATGTCATAGCATCTGAAAAAACATTGGATGCCGTCAGCTGCGCGATCGATATTGCGGAAGCGGAAATTTCACCAAAATGCAAATGGTCACCATTCCGAATTCCGTGCGAACCAATTTTATGTCAACCAAGTTTAACAGTGAACACTCCTCAACACATTGGTTTTTGCCAAAATGTTATGTTGTTAACTTGGCAATCTGAAAACGAAATGGCTAAAGGAAAACTTTTTGACATCTTGGTCATATTCAATGTTCCCGACATAAATTCTGAAGTTTCAAGTTTGAATTACTGCTTTACGGCAGACTCTGCTTCCGATTCTGTAGTGTACACTATAGATGAAATCGGTACTCATTCAGTCCAACTGAAGGACTTTTTTTACAATGAAACCACAACGTATACGACGTCTTTTCAAATTAGAGAACGAACTGAATTTGGAAATTCAAAGTGGAGCAACAGTGTTAAAACTAATCATCTGGTTAATTTATGCAAGTTTTATCAGCATTTCATAGCTACGTCGAAATTTATAAAGAACACAGCAGTGATACCAGGTTGAAATATTAATTACTTTCTTTTCAATGCCTTTAAAAGTTTACTTGTTTTCGATTTTTAGCTCGTCTAACATGTTCTGCATGCGATGCTGTAATTGCGACGGCATTTGATTACATTCAAGTCGATTTACCATTTTCGGTTATGCCTCCGGTTATGTTTCCGGCACTGTTTCCGGCTCTGTTTCCGGTTCTCGCTTCGACATTGGTACAAAATGTTAATTCAAGTGGTAATTACCTTAAGGTTACCGATACTTTCATCAGTCATAACCATTTTTGCAGTTGCCAAAGCCGAATCACAGGGAATGATCTTCACAGTTAAACATGCTTTACTCTGTCAAACGAAAGTATACAGTAACATTTCTATTGTTTTCATTTACGCTCAGATAATAGATTTTAATTTCTCAAGATTAACCATAAAAGTGAAATGTTCATGGGGTTTACATGTACGGACGGAAAATGTCCTCGGTGTGATGCCATTCTTGGATGGTAATACCATTTACTTGAAATAAATACAAAAGTTTTACAGTTTATACTTGTCCCTCTTTTATTACATAGGTTTTATGAAAGTTCGAAAAAATTTAAAGATGAACCGGAAGTGACTTTTATTGGTCTTATGGTTGGCCCATTCATTAAAGGAAAGAAGCAAGCAAGCTGAAAAAAGGGAAAATTTCCGTGATTGTAAAAAATAGACTGTAGATGGTGAATATTCTGCGGTTTTTCAGTATTCGTGGTGATCAGTGCATGTACGTATGAAGTGAAACTTAGGAATTATTTAGTGGTCGAATGACTTCCAACAAGCACCTCATAGATATTGACTCCATAGACACACAGACTAGTGAACTATGTAGAACCCACTCTACAAGTTAGCTAGCCGAGCGGAAGATAACCAGTGAATTACACAATAGTTAACTAGAGGTTTTAGCCAAAAACCAATTAAATGAAAACCAACTATAGACCTAAGTTCACTGTAGTGGTCCAAAAGAGAAACGCAACGAAATTGCTTCCAAATATTATTTGGGACAACTCAGCAAGCAGAGCCCATCCCAGACGACGACTTCAATACCAACTGACTTAAACAAGGTCTACCAAGTTCCGAGTCGAAAATTGTACAGGCACATAAAACAACAATTTGTATGTAAATTTAAAAACAGCAGACAAAATAAAGGAATTTTCCGAAAGAGGGCGGATTGATAAAAATAATAATAAACTTGTACGTCATTTGATAAAAATATAACTATATGAATTATAAATAAAACTTTAACACACAAATTTTATGACTCATTGGATATGATGATTCATGATAAAACTAAATATATGACATTTACAGCCTTACACCAACCCTAAACAAAAATTATATAAAATGTTAGATAAATTGTGCAATTAAAAACATGGGGGTGGGAAGCAAAAAAGTATTTTTTGCATGCACGAAGTAAATAATGAACAATGATAAAACACATTTTACTACAAAAAATAATACTGATAAAACACGAAATTGAGCCATGGACCACTCTTATGTGCCTTGAACTTGCGTCCTTGGTTTGCGACCAGCAGGCTTTGAATAATCTTCCAGCTTGTAACGACTTTGAACGAAGAAGATGATACAGATAAAACATGAAAACGATGAATGAACGTCCTCGGTGGAAAGCTTCTTCCTTCGGCCAACCATGCAGGGGTAAATCTAAATCGCGTCCATCAATGGACGAACCGCGGTCATGCAGCCTCGCTGGCTGCTCACGGCTTGCGCAAAATCCATTCCGGACTTCAAACAGCACCATGAGGCTACATCCTTAGCCAGTTGATCAGACCGACCTTGGTGTAATTGGTAATCGTGATCACTGTTGCGTAGTACGCGTCCTACCATCAGAAGAGTAACACAAAAATGGCAGCACGTCGCCGCAGCACGAAGGCGCCCAAAGATCAAGCCGCCAATGCAGGGATCACAACTTCGGATACTCGCGATCCGAAGTACCAGTCCCTAGGATTTCATGGCCCTCAGCCCTCCATGGGCGTATTTGTTCATCAGTTTCAATTTAAACAATCACAAACACTTTACAAATCTAATGGTTCAGTCGACACTCCATCTTCTTGCACATTTCTCTTGACATAAAATGGTGTCAAGGAGGCTCGCATTTGTTCATACTGTTTCATCGAATTTTCGACCACCTTGAACCCAGTATTGCATTTGCTATCGCAATTGCCCGATTGCAAGACGTCCAGGTAGACTTTGCGGGTCAGTTTATCTTTGTTCAAGGCTTTCGACATGCCTTTGCAAGATGCCTTGTTGTTGCCGTCCTTGCTCCAGCCATAGTAAGTTTTACTACATAACGCCACCATACCGTCGACTTCCCATTCGATCTCGAACAGTCCGGGCTTTCGTTTCGTATCGAGCCTTCGATGAAATCTTTGGCCAGTTCCCTGTACTCGTCGATATCGGCGACAGTATGGATATCCTCCAGCTACTTGCTGTTGGCGATGGCGAAGTAACAACTGTCAGTGTCCATCTTGATTAACTGGAACTTGTCCGAGTCGTGGTACTTGTAGAGGAAGTTGTAGACAAATTCCAGCATACATTGCTTGGTGTACCAATACACAAAGACCCCGACTAGGCCCAGCAATTTGTACTCAATGGTTCTTTTGGACACGTTCATTTCGGTTGAGCTCCATTGGGCAGGCCGTTATGCGACGCTTCAAAATCAACGACAGCGAAATACGGATAATATCGCTCGTCCTCGTTGATCTTTAATTGCAACGTGTTTTCCAATTTGTCGAAAAAATTTTCCGGTTTCGAATAAGTGCCTCCAACATATTTATGCTTCACGCCCGGTTGACACGCCCTTTCATGCTTATTGTAATCTCCGTGCTGATCGAGCAATTCTGGCACTGGTACTGATGGGCGAACTTGTTGAAGTTTGTAATCAGTGAAAAAGGACCTTTATACAAGCAAAGGTTCATGGTTTCCTTGGCTGCACCAATACCTAAAGAAAAAGGCTACATGAATATTAAGAATGTCTTTAACTTCTCAGTTTTTCACTTACCCTTCTGCTCTAATCGAGCCACTAGACTGTCGTCAATTTTCTCGCATTCCGTAATTAAACTTTGCAGCACCTCCATTTCGCCATCATCGTCTTCATCTTCGGCTATGATCTGCAATTCGTTTCAGGGAGTCAATGAATAGACATTAATGTTGAGAGCTGAAACGAGACATACAGGGTGGACCACCTAAGTATCGCGGGTTTTGTATTGGTGTATTATTTTTTCGGTTGCACCGAATCTATTGAAATTTTCTCCATTTATAGCTTAACTATAAAAGTTTTATACCACAAAGTTTTATTAAATTAAAGCGCGAATTCACCCAGTTACCTTACTTTTACTCCAATTAGTCATGTTATAGAATTTAGTGAATTTATGATAAAAATTATGAAAAATCACTTTAATTTATGAACTAAAGTTAGTTACTGTAATCAAATAATAATCGTCTAAAAGGATTTTAAAATGGTTTTCTCAATAATTGAATGCGCCAAAGCTTCTTCTTGGTTCAAATGGACAAAAGTGTTGTTTTGGTGCAAAGAAAATTCCGCAATGAGTTTGGACGTGATCCACCATCTAAAGATAGCATTCACAAATAGTACCATGCCCTTATGGAAACAGGCAGTGTTCAAGATGTTAACAGGAAACGCACTCATTCTAGTCATTCTGTTGAAAACGTGGAACTCGTTCAAGAACATTTTGAAGAAAACCCGCAGACATCCACTCGACGCAATGCAAATGCATTAAACAAGAGTCAGACAAACAATAAGGAGAATTTTAAAGTGAATGAGTAGGGCTGCCGCGGCGCGACCCTCCTGGCACCACCCTAACCTGCACATCGATCGTGCCGGTTTCGCCTCGCCACTTATCACAAGGCCTGTGTGTCTTCAATTGCAGCGCGGACATTTGGCCCCAACGTTGTGGAACCGTTTAGTGCACGCGCAGTGGCCAGTTCGCTATGCTTCGCGCGCATTTCAAATTCGAAAGTGAATACGCTAATCAACCCTACCCAGTCACTTTAAGAGTTCTTAAATGGCATCCATACAAAGTTCAGGTCCTTCAAAAGGTTACTGAAGAAGACCAAGCTAATCGAATGGCCAATGATGAGCTGCAATGAATTGCAGATAATCCAATCATCTTGTTAATCTGGAATTTTCAGATGAGACGCATTTTCACTTGGATGGAGGAGTGAATCGCCACAACCATCGCTATTGGGCAGCCGCAAATGCAAACTGGTTCGTTGAAGAAAGCCTACACTCGCCAAGAACAACCGTTTGGGCTACTTTTTGGGCTGGTGGTGTGATAGGTCCATTCTTTTTTGATGAAACTGTGAACACTGTGTGCTATCTTGAAATGTTAAAAAACCAATTTTATCCTGAAGTGATAGCTCGAAGGCTTCAAGGAGATCTCATATTCATGCAAGATGGAGCTCTTCCACATTGGGGAAGGGTTGTGCGAGATTGATTGAATGAAAAATTCCCCGCGAAGTGGATGGGTCGTGGGTCGCCGAAATGCCTTGGCCACCAAGGTCACTGGATCTGACTCCTTACGACTTCTTCCTTTGGGGCTATACTAAATCGAAAGTTTATACAACTCGACCCACTGATATTCCTCAATTGAAAGAACGGATTAGGCAAGCCTTTAATGAAATAACAGTGGAAATGAGGCAAAAACTTTATTAGAATACACTACCGGCCAATACCGGGAAAATTAAGTTGCCACTTGTGTAAATGGCGATATCAGATGCGTTGACAATACACTCAACGCCAATGGTTATATTGAAATTTTGGAAGAAAATTTGTTGCCGTCAGCTCACAAGTTGTTCCCCAATGGCGAATACATATTTCAGCATGATCGGGCTCCTTGTCACGTTGCTCGGAAGTCACTGGCATGGTTTAAGGAGAACGATATTGAATGGCTGGAGGACTGGCAGCCCCAGTCACCAGACATTAATCCAATTGAACATTTGTGGGATTACATGAACCAGAAATTGCTCGAGGATACCCGCTCTAATGCCAACCAGCTGTGGGATGCAATCAAATCAATCTGGGAGGCAATCCCGAACGAGTTTTGTGAGAAACTGGCGACCAGCATAACTCGTCATTTGCGAGAGGTTATAAAACATGGCGGCAGTCCGACCAAATATTGATTGTTTCAAAAAGTTTTTTCCCATCATTTTCTCCAATAAATTGCGCACCTATCTGTTCTTGTCTGAGGCTGATAAAACCAATTCTGAGTGAATAATAAGGTCGATAATACTAAACGAATCTGTTCAGCATAGGTGGCAACTTAATTTTGGCCGGTAGTGTATCAAGAATGTCTTCACAAGTTGATTGAAGTTAATGGAGGTCACATAGAAGTCTATAAAACCAAGAAACCCAAACCAACAAACTAACTAACAGACGCTAGATTTTGTTTTAATTCGAGGACATTGTACTACCTGCTTTCTTTTTCGGGCAAAAATTTTGCAAATATCGAGCAACTGTTTTCGCCTGCACATATTCTTCTTTTGTGCAGTAGAGTAAAACGGAAGCAGTCAAAGAACTTGAAAATACCATTTCAATAATTCATATAATTTTCTCTTGTCATTTTCAGCCGCCCAGTCTGGCGGAGCTGCTGATTCTGGAAATAAAACGTCAGAATACCAACCAATTTTCTAAATGAACCAATTCGTATGACTGGAGAAAACAAGCAAGAATATTCGGAATAATTGTTACCAACTAT
>JAQGBA010001791.1:0-12160 GCA_034698125.1 Prionchulus punctatus | reverse complement strand
AATCAGCAATGAAAGGGCTTTCGACTGATATATATGACACCGCGATCGGCGTCGGGCAGTAAAAAGGTTTCCCTCGTAAGAGTAGAATGCGTTTGCATATTTTTTCATACCATTCAACTTGCAAATCGAAATTATCTCTTTGTCAATTCACCTTACTGATAATCTGCACATGTGAATCTACTCAGCACATACACTTATAGCTTTGATAGGATTGTTTTGCATACATTTTCACACAAAAAATGTGCATCATGCCAGATAAAAGAACTAGCCATTCTATCCGACCTGGAACTTCGCATCAACCATATTACGCCTGCTTCTGGACAAGGCTAACTTTCATTCCGCTGTAGCCCCTGCTGTGGGGCTTATTCAAGACCATGCGCAGCTCTACGTGGAAATCACACATGGGATGGGATCCTTGAGCAAGATGTCCGTCTCGCGCGCTTCGGCGAACCTAGTTGTAATATAGCTGGAGAGCGATAGACTTTCCAGATGAGGCAACAAATTCAACTCCCATCCGACATCCTCGACTCTCCATGGGAGCAGAGAGGCCCCCCGGGTACATTCTACTGAGAGTTTTGCCATAATCTTTTATAATTGTTTTTATAAAAGGAAATAGTTCAATTCATCAAATAGGGTAACTTTTTTATTTGTATGAAGACAACTGTTGGTGTCGATACAGTTTTTCATCGAATAGCATACTACATATAATCATATAACATCACTTGGCTAACCATTAAAAAAAGTAAACATACAACGAGGTGAAAAAAAACCATTCTATACTGATGCAATATAAATTTAATGCTGTGTATTCGAAACACATCATTTACAGGTTGCACTATCTTGATGTTAATTTAATAATGGGAAATGAACCACTGTGGTGGCGACTGTACCATCTGTAGACCAATTATGCCTCTCATAGTTGAATCAATAAAGCAGTCGCTTATTTGATTGGTAAAACAATAACAAAAACACCTGTTCAATTTGCAGCAGCAACAATCAAAAAATTTCATAAGAAAACATGTCAAAAAAGAGTTTATTCAAATAATGACCACCCTCGCTTAATCAGCACCCCCACAAAGAATACCACACTGTCAGAAACATTGAAAAAATAATCGCCGCAATCGAATAATCTGTGTTTCCACTCATAATTTGTTATTTCGTCTTCACACTAATTTGTTTACATTACAGTTAATTTAAATTAATTTGCATATTCAGTGAAAACAATAACATTAATTGCATTAAAGGGGAACTCCAGTCTCCCCACAAGTTAGTCTCAAATGGTTCATCGATGGTCGATATTGAAAGAACCGGGTACTTTACATCCACGTGTGAATTCACTTTACACGATATTTTTACTAACAGCGAAAAGTCATACTGATGCTCCGAAATGCAAGTAAAAATGCATCGACCGCAATTTCTCGCGTTCAGCTGCGCGTCGGGGAATCGTTTTACGTGTGCTTCGCATTTTGGCGCGGAAAACAAATTTAATGCACGATTTTTTCGATTTTTTTTTATTCAAATCCCGACAGAATTCGCTTTATAAATTAAAACCTGGTTCGCTTACAAAATTTTTCGCCGAAAACCCGAAAATTGTATGTGTATTTTGTTTTTTCTCAAAAAAAATGATTGTAAATTTATTCTGTTTCAATTTTTTTTGCTGGAAAACTGCAAATTCGAATTATTTTAGGAAGGGTTTTTGAATCAATCGGTTTCAACTGATAGTAAAAGATCTGAATAAACTTTCCAACACCATGGAAAAGTCATTTGTTCAAAAACTTTATGATACCCGGAGCACTGTTTACCTGAAATGGAGTGAAATTCGTCCAGAAAGTTTGGTATCTCCTGATAACAGCACGATTGTAATTCAATTAGAAAGTTCTGTACATCCATCATAAAACAGCCAGTCGTGAAAAGTTTCACAGCATTTTGATGGCAGAAAACATGGATTCCAGTGTTACGCCTTCATGGTCCAAAGGGCAAGGTGTTACAGATTCTGAATAGTACTTAGCAATGGGGCTATCCGACTGATTATTTTCATTGTCCCTGGATGGTTCGACTATTTCGTGAGGCATTTCAAACTAAATTAGAAACAAGAAATGAAAGGAATGTTTTTTTACATATTTGGATGTGCTTACTATTAAATTATAATCAGGACTGTTCATTAAATTCGGGACGGCATCATCTATCAAACGATGATAATCCAAGTTCAACGACTGGTAACAAGAAGGCAAGAAATGTCTTCCACAAATGTCAAATTTTTCTTCATTCAGCTTTCCGACTGACCCAGTTCCGGCTGATCCAGGTCTAAGCTTGTAATCCATAATTGGCATATTAAAGAATTCGTTGGAAATTTATAGATAGGGGCTACTGACAGTGTATTTGAGATGCTCGTTTTGCTTTGCTTACAAACTAAACAGAGCAGCCATGAAAGCAATGATAATGCTACAACTTCGAAAATCAACTTGCAACATTTAAAAAAAGCAAATTAATTGTTTATGGCGAGTCCCACATTGAAATGTTCAAATGCTGTTTTAATTTAACACAAATGAGTTGGATTTCTTTGTATCCAGCGCTGGCCTCTCTGTGAAATGGCACTGTGAAATGGGCCATAATGGAATATTGTATAATCAGCCTTTTTTGGACAATACGAATTACATTGGTCGTGCCAATGTCAAAATTTGCTCGTCTGTCATTTTATCAAGGCCTCGCTGAAATTGCAGAATGCATGGATCTCAAAATACCCTCCAGTAGTACATTTTACAAATTACAAAAGAAATGCGTTTTCCAATCATTAGGGAACACTTTTTGACTCAAACGAGTCAATTGGTCGAAGAAATGAAAAACGACCCTGAAATCGCTCAAAATGGAGTACAACTTGCCGCCGATGGTCAATGCGACTCGCCTGGTTATTATATGTATTTTTATATATTTTAGTTATTATATGTACAATTTCATTAATGAACCTTGCTGATAAAAAAATCGTCTAAGTCTGCGTAAAGAATGTCATGGAAGACAATATCAAAAACAGTGCATCGATGGAAAAAATCGGACTGGTCAGTTTGTTGTCATTTGACTTACGTGCTAACGAATCGGATGGAGTGAATGTAGATTCGTTGTGTTCCGACAGACTTACAGCGATTCGTTCCATGATGTGCAAAAATATTCCGACATGAATCGTGAATTCGACAGTTGGCATATGGCCAAAAGTCTCGCTAAAAAATTGGACAAATCGGATTTAAAAAAGACTGTCATATGTTATTGGGTTGGAAGCCCATGATCAGGCGATGTCTTCTTTGGATGTGTGAAAACGCTCAAAAACTTACTGCGCCTGGTCAATATGTTTACCAACTTTTACTTGAAATATGGAGGTCAGTTTTGCACCACATAACAAATCAACGCAATGAAATCTTCAAAACAATGCACAAATGCAACGGTATTTTGCATTTATAAACACATGGATAAAAAGATACCGATGCAAGCCAGGATGGTCGCGAAGAAAAATAATGCGCAGCCAGCAATGCCATACGTCAAGCTGGGCCCGTATTGCTGTTCCACGACTTCGTCCAGTAAAATGGAACAGCCTAGTCTCGCTTTCGTTCGACCATCCAAAGAATACGATCAAGCCGGCGAGCGACAGGATTGCAGCTAGCAAGCTAAGCACGGCCCAAGGAACAGAGAAATAGCGCACACAGCAAACGACCAACGAACTAATCACAGCCAAAAGCGCTAGCGCGCAAGCCGATCCGAGCAAGGCGAGCGAAGTCGTGTGCCAGTCTTTCAGCGCCACCAATTTCGTGCTCGATTCCTCTTGATTTTTATGATCGAATTTCCAGAAGCACAGCCAGTCGCCCGTCGTCTTGATGCCGCTTCGCTGATTGTCAAATGTCACGCAATCGCGATAAAGTCCGTGTTCGAACACGTTGCCATCGCCGAAGTCAGCGATTTGCCATTTCGCCGTGAACATCGCCGTCAGCGTTAAGCCAATCGCCGTTAATAACGCTAAATTAGCAACAACTTGAAGAGCGATTTTTCCACCCGAACAGCGCCCATTTTTTCTTTCATCGAGCTAGTGTAAAAATGGTGCAGAATTTTTATATTATATATCGAAAGGACAACTCTCTTTCAAAGCACAGCCAGCGCGCAAAATTTGTTTGCAACTTCGACAACTGAAACGACACCATAAATCAAATTCGCCAAGTATACATATATGATATCTTCAATTGCAGGAAAGGAAGAATCCTAACTATTTTTATTCAGCTGTTTCCAGATTCTTCTTACTCTGGCTTCAATGATCCATCAAATGAAGTTAAAAATGCACTTGACTGTGTAAAAGATGATGACACTGAATAAATATTCATGTTTTTACCTATCCTGATTGTGAGAAATTTTTTACATTTGTCTTCTGTTAGTTTATCCAACATTGTATTTGTTTTACAAAATACAAATAAACATAGGATATATGTATGTATAAAATGATGTACAATTTTTTTAGATAATATTCTGGGGCCGAAAAACTGCTTTTTTGTATATAAGAAATTTTTGGTGACTCGAATCATCATTAAAAATTTTAATTGATTTCTTTTTTGCATCAGCATTATTTTAAAGTTAATTTTAGTAGGGAAACATATTTAGTGTTAAGTGTGAAGTGTAAAGTATAGTTTAGAAAAATTCGCGCGCTCTACCCCACTACTGAGCTAATAAACCCTCGATAAAAACAAAGATGTGCGCAAGCCTTTAGTGCAAAACGATCATTTATTCACTTTTCAGTAAAAAAAATTTTTCCCGAATCTTGCGCGAGCGCCGCATATTTCGATTGTTTTTAGGGGTTTTCAAGGGTGGAGAATCCGAAAATCATATTCGTTTTAGTTCATTCTTCTGTCCCCATAAAGTATACTTTAGCCTGCGCAATTATAGAAGCTACGAGATTAATTGAATGAAACGGTTGATCTTTAATTTTTTCTCTTTTTATCCACTATCAATTCTACGAATTTATTACGAAAAAAATAACTATTTGCTTCCAAGGTAAACTTCAAGAACACACAAAAACCTAACAAGGACGTGTGAAAACGACCAAGATTGTAGTTTATTATCTCACATTTGCATAAAAAGCACAAAAACTAGGCTGTAATCGAAAACACTAAATTATTTTATAATACATTCGTATTGGCGAACCTGAATTCGAATAATTGCATAAAAACTTTAAAACATGAAGTTTATGAATTCTAACAGAACCCAATATCATTACAGTTATCTTCTTATTATCCACTAATTGCATGGAGCAATTTGCAACAAAAAATGTCATTCAATTCAACTTTATCTTCCATCGATCAATCACTTATTGTAATTGTTGGAAAACCGTGTCTCACATGATGTTGTATGAAGTATTTTTGGCGGAATAAACAATTTGCGATATCATTTATTTTCTTTCCCATATTTTATTTTCCAAAATGAATCTGGATGAGTTTCATACTTAACATAGAGCAGTCAAACTGAACGTGAATAATTTTGTTGAATAAAAAGTACAATGTTTAATTAAAGTTCCCATCCAGCTGCTGTATGTTTCAAAAACAAAACATTTACTCTTTTATTTACTTATGACAAAACCAATTTCTGTACGTCTTAGGGTTGTTCTTAGTTTATTTGACGTATTTTCTCAACAAGAAACAGGTATAACTTGATAATGAACGATGAACCCTCACATTCATAATCCTTTTACTTTAGTCTATGCCATCCGACAAGAAATAAATAGCATAAACTTCAGTTGCCAATTTGATCTGTTGCTTGAAAATACTAAACCGGGTTGCAAAGTAAGAAAAATAAAACCACTTTCTACCCTTTCTTTTCTTCAAATGACGTTTGTTCAAGCATTGCAAGAAACGACTCAAGTAAAGGTCTGCCCAAAACATGCACTTTGAGAATAGGAGGCACATTTCGAAAGCAAGAACAATGGATGTTTACCAGTCAGTAAAAGTAACTGTCATATCTTGTCTCACTATAAACTTGTAGTTTCTGCAATTTATTAATTTCGAGAGTTAATGAGCAGGTTCCAAATTGATAATCTTATAGTAATATAAATTTAGAACTTGTTTGAGAATCATTACATTGATCATCTTGCAGATGCACTGGCGAATATATGCTTATCCCCCATCGCATATAGAATACATTTCCACTTGTGAAGTTGCTAATATTGATGTTCATTATCGCGCTGATGGTAATGAATCAACGGGTGCAAATTCGGACGCAGAGTCAGAAACAGAAACAAATTCCATTTTGGAAGACAATTCAGATAATCCTGAAGCGTACACAGATGCAGATGCGGTTGCGGGTGGAAATGTTGGATCAGGTGCCGACGACGCTAGTTCAGATACAAATGGTGATGCTGATGCAGATGCGAATTCAGATTCCAATTCAGGTTCATATTCAGCTGCAGATTCTGATATGAAGGAGGATGGTGATGCTAATGACGTTAATGCTGAATTAAAATGCCGATGCTGGTGTTGATGTTCATGATGATGATGATGATGTTAATGCTGATGTTGCCATTGATGACAATTCTGGAGCTGATGATGTGTCTGGCGCTGAATCATGTGATAAAAATGACGATGCTGCTGACGTTGCAGCTGAAGTAGCCGCTGTTGCTGCAGACGCTGCTGCTCATGCTGATGTCGCTCTAGCTTTTGTCTATGCTGCTGCAGTTGCTGTTGCCGATGAACATGCTCATGCCCATGCAGTTTCAGACAAGGGTGATGTGAGTTGGCATGCGGAAGCAAGTGAGACGAGGACTGGAATGTATATGTACGATTTTCTATTCTATGTAAGCATTTGTGGGCATTTCAACAGGATTTTTGTTGTTTTCTTGAAGTTGTTCAGTTTTTTTCTGAAATTGTGAAACTGTGGGACCATTTTAAAAATAAATTTGCATAACGGGGTTATTTTGTAAAATAATATGTTATGATCGAAATTAAAAATAATTCTAACAATTAATCATTTATTGTCCCATTTTCCTTCGTCACTTATAGAATTGTAAATTTATGGTAAACTAGCCAACTTGGATATACTGTATATAAAATTTTATTTTATATTCTTTTATGTTGTTTGAAAAACAATTTAATATTTTAATTAATATTTAAATGTAAGAGATAGCTTTCATACCAAATTTTATTTAAGGTTTAATTAGTAAAATGAATTAAGTAGTTTAAAGAAAATCAACATAAAATTATGCTGTTCAATCACTTCCTCAATAATTGAATGAGAATATCCGATACTTAATATACTTTACATTTTTTTCCGTTTTCCATTCGGCCGTTGGGCGTTTGTTCAATTTTTATAGTTAGGAAATAAAAGGGTAATTTTTTTGAATATAAAAATTTTATAATTTCAAAACAATAAAACAATAAAACGGCGAAAACTCTACAGGCAACAACAATAATTGCTAGACAATTAATTTGTTTTTCCGCCGCTTTTCGCAAAAGGATTCCCAGTCAAGCATGGTGCTTGCTTTGCTACAAATTTGCATGATCTTTGGATTTGCTCGCTATGCTCAACAACAAGGCACAAGTAATTTTAGTACTCAAACAGGTCGCAACATGCAAAAAATTTTACAACTTGAGCCGTTCGGTGTGTGTCCTTCCTTACATTACGGGTCTATAGTGCTGCATAAACTACACAAAATAGCAAATGTTCAGTAAAGTTTCTTGTTTTAGTCTGCGCTAATCTTCAAGAAGGAGTACCGTATAATTTCATAAACAAGAACTACGGTTGCTACATGGGAACATTGTTCAACAGTGAAAGCGTCAATGCGAACGTGAACACAGTGCCCGGTGATCCCACAGCGGAAATTCAACAGTGGTACATAAAAAAGTCGCCGGGTACCGATGGTTATTTTATTATCAACGTCGCCAGTGGCTGGGTAGTGAATTCGAAAGGCGACAAAGCCACTCAACAAACTGCAAACTGCGGCGACCTCAATGAAAAATTTACATTTACTGCTGGACCAAATGGAGTTTGTTCGATAATCGCGATAAGCAACAATGCAATGTCCAACGAAGGTCAATGGGCTTCCTGCGGAGTTGGTTTGGGCAGCAGTTTTGATCCGCCAACAAATGTCGATGCTCAACAGTGGACATTCGTTGAAGTCTCAAAACGTAATGTGATATTTCAAAAGATTTTTTCATTATTTCTATGATAACTGTTCGAACTTTTAGCTGGGTGGACACCGACGTATCCAAACTGCAGTATACATCAAATTATTTTTACCCTTAACTAGAGGCATAGAATTGCTTCAATTGTAGATGATCCCGACACTACAGTTGCAGCTGTACAAGCTGCGACTACAGTTGCGGCTGCACCAGTTTCGAATACAGTTGCTGCTGTACATGCTGCGACTACGGTGGTATCTGTAACGGCTGCAACAACTGGTACAACTCAAATTACGACTAAACAAAGTAAGTTGTTTGTCATTAGGCAACAAGTTTAGGCACTGTTTAAGTAACAAAATTTATCAGCTGTTGTTGGGACCGTACCAGCTGCAACTACAATCGCATCTGTACCAAGCGCATCAACTGGTTCAACAACATCGATTTCTACACAAATTACAACTAAACCAAGTAAATTGTTGTTTTGCAAACAAATTTTGGCACTGGCTAGGAAATGAAATTTTTTCAGCTGTTGTCGGAACCTTGCCGGCTGTCACTACAGTTGCGTTCACTGGTTCAACAACCCCAATTTTAACCCAAATTACAACTAAACCTAGTAAGATGTTTGCCTTTTTAAAACAACATGCGGCACTGTATAAGAATCGAAATTTCTTCAGGTGTTGTCGGTACCGATGCCATTTCTTCTGCTGCTGGTAGTTATCAACTTTTTTGCTTCTACCTAGAGTTGACATTTGAATTTACTTTCAGCAAGTCCTTCTTCGTCATCAATCCAAACTCCAGGCATACAAACAAGTAAAATGTGTTCAAATTAAATTGCAAATTTGCAAATCCAATTTTATTCTTGAATTTAAGCCGGCTCGTTAGTTGATTCGACCAGTTCATGCGTCACGAAGCAAACTGCTGGTAATTACCTCGTCGATCTTTTTCTACTTTTCAACTAACTATTTGGAATGTTTAGACTTCAGCAAAAATTGTACGTCAGCGAATTCTTTCTACCAAGATGGTATTTGCTACACCCTTCCTGCAGGAGCAAATTATAATGATGCACAGGCAGGCTGTGCCGCTTCTTTTTCTGGCTTGGCCACTGTGAGGTCTGCGGACATTGCCGAAAAAATGATGAACATTGCAAAGTAAAATAAGAACAACAAACTTCTAAACATACAAAATAATTTACCGTCTTTGTTGTTTTAAAGGCAAGGTTACGGACCAGATAATGATTTTCTGATCTGGATTGCTTTCACTAGCCAGATGTATAGTTCGTTGAATGGTGCGCGATCTAGTGATGGAAACTATACGCTATCTGTGACAGAATCTGGAGAACGCTGCGCTACTTTGAACCGCTATCATCAAGCGCCAAACAGTTTAGTGATTCTGGATAACATTTCGTGCTCCAGCGGTTTGATGTACTTCTGCCAAACATGTACGTACACTTGAGACAGCGGACCTTAGGAACTATTGTTTAATTGTTTCTAATTTTTCAGTGCCTCAGTTTACTCAAACTGGCTGCAATGACCAGGCATTAACAAGAAATGCTTGCATAGTATCGTACATGATAGAAAATGTGCCGCTAACGAATTGTTCCATCGAATGCGCCACGCATACTTGGTGTACTGGCTTCAATTATAACAGTGCTGCTCAAACATGCGAAATTCTTCAAGAAAATACTCTCACCCAAGAGTTAGTTTGTGATCAAGGTTGGGTTTACTACGAACGTTTGTGAATAGTGAACTGACAATTTTAAAAACAATTATACTCAATAAACAGCGAATTATTTTATAAAAGAGTTGGAGTTTCATTATAGGCAAATGCAACACTGAAGCGTTTAGACAGTAGATATTCTTCATTAATACAGTTACTTATTGGTATTAGGGGTGTTCACTAAGTTTTGAGCCTGACCATATTGCACGAATAATTAGAAAAAACTTTTATTACTCCTTTTCTACATAACTACCCCTGACAGTAATACACTATTCAACCGATCCTGTAACGCTCGAATACCATCAGAAAAGAACGATTCTGGACACACCTCAAAAAACTGTTCTGTAGCCATTATCACGTCGTTATCAGTAGCAAATCGCTTGACCCGCAGCTGTTTTTTCAGTTTCGAGAACAGAAAGTAGTCACTAGAGGCTAAGTCCGGTGAATACAGAGGATGATTGATTTACTGAAGCTGCATTTGGCGTCAAAAACTTTATAACTGCTCGATACTCAAGTTTTAGTGAATCCATATTTGTTCTGACCTCACTTTGGTTAAAACTGTGTATAGCTCGCGAACGAGACAACACAAATGGCTAATTTTTTGCACAAAGTCTATTGAATGGTGTGGTAACATGGGAAAAAATTTGCATAACTGGTTCTGCAGTGGAATATGGTCAGGCTCAAAACTTATTGAACACCCCTCGTACCTTTATATGCCTTATGCGCAGACCCGACATTAGAACACAGGACAGTAGAGCGCACGATATTAGAGCGCGAACACACTAAAGCGTCCGACAGAAAAACGCAGACTACAACCTCGCCAGTAACAACGCGCGCATGCCTATGACTTGATAAAAACTAAATAGTGCCTGGAAAGCGCGATGCCATCCTTCAACATTGTTGTTGGTACGAGGATGCCCGTCAGCTGTTGCATTGTAACAATTCCAGTCTTCTACTGGAAAAGGTGGAGCTAACCTGCGATTGCGACGCAATTTTCCAATATAAGTTGCTTCAAAATAATCGAAAACATCTGCAGTTATTTCAAATCATATTTGTATGTTTTGTGTAGTTAGTTTGCGATTAGTTGCTTTAGAGCGCAGCGAAATTGTTCATCGGTTTTGTAGCGATCGCTATATCCTAGATCCTGCACTTTTCGCCAAACATTTTGACCAAGATTTTCGGCATTTTAGGCATTTTCGGCTTTACTTTTTAAAAAAACGACTAAGAATTTCAAACCAATAAATAAATGCCGCGAAAGATATTGTGATAGAACAAACAAACCGTGAAGATCACTTTTGCCGCTAGTACATTGCGCGCTAACGTCCTGCGCTCTTGCTTGTGCTCTCTTGTGTGTGCGCTCTACTGTCGGTACGCCGCCTTATGCATAGAGCTTCAAGGATGATAGTGATATCATCAGAATTCCCATTGCATTCTGCATCGAAGGTGCTGTCATTTTACCTAATAGGCTCCTTCCTGAAAGGGCCATATTTATAGTGAAGCCGCTCTGATTCCAGCGTATCTCAAGTATCCGAATCCGGGACTATTCCAACTTCTTGAAAGTGAATAGATGATATCTATGCATTTTTTAGATTTAGTATGCCTTGTAAGCAGCTCATTCAAATGCTAAAGGTAAAACTTCGCATAAACTGAAACCCATTATCTGGGTTCTTAGAGGTTTTAATTCTATTATTCTAACTTCAGTATTGATTAATTTTATTTGAAAATGCAAAACCAAATAATTTATGCTTCATAACGTAAATGTATTAATATGCCTTGATCAGCTGGGGGGAGGGTTGTTGCATTGTTCAGTCATTTTCACTTTTACTGAAATTATGCGCCTGAATCAATAGAATTTTTATTTTGAATTTATCAAAAATGCCGTTACTGATTTAGGAAATCGGTGGTACAAATTTTTGTTCACAGTGTTGCCAAGAAGTTTGCAAATGAAAATTTAATGTAATTTTATGAAATAAGATCTTTAAGCAAGCCAGAACAACTACTCCACTCCTTCATCACCCAAAGATACGATCACGTTAGGCGAAGTAGATCGATTAAAAAAAGGAAAAACTATTGTTGGATATCGAATGCAAAAAAGTAGAAATCGAAGAGAGAAGATTAGAAATCGAAAGGAAAATGTTGGATATCGAAAATATTCGTCTCCGAAACGAAAAATTAGAATTCGAAATTGAAGATATGAGAAATAATAGAAATAATAGAAACGATAGAAACGATTTTTATGATGTGAATTTTTAAAACGATTAGAATTTGACTGATTTTTTGTGGGGTTAGTGGGATGATTAGTGAAT
>JAQGBA010001790.1:0-12169 GCA_034698125.1 Prionchulus punctatus | reverse complement strand
AACAAATTCTCGACAACAATGCATTGGGGTCCATGCAAAAGTTTAATCAACACAATCAGTTACTTTTCAAAGATTTTCAATTCTAAATGAAGAACGTGTCAGCCGATGACAGTGTCTACAAAAGAAAGAGTGAAAACACCTGTTGCGATTGACGAAAATGATGTTGACAAACAGATGACTAATGATGATGAAGAGGATCATGTCAGAGAATGGTCTCCAATGCCGAACTACTGTAGGGTTCCTTGAAAGCCAAACGACCAAAAGTTGAAATGTTGATAAAGTACTTGCGACGAAATCCCAACTTGCAATGGAACGAAAAAGGAGAAATAATAATTGAAGGAAAAACATATCGTCGATTTAGTTAAAGATTTCAGTCATCATCCAATGTTTCATCGCCTCCACTCAGTCACGCACAGCACATTCTGAAACAATCTATCGGCAATGTCAATCGTTCGTAAGCTTTGACCTTGATGACGAGAATGATGATGGTTGACAAGCACCAGCACGAAGTCGTGCAAAGCACAAAAGCTGTCGGTCCTCGCAGTTGCTCGCTTTACATCGACCAGCTAGTTCAATTGCTAATGTCGAAGATACAGACGAGGAAGAAGCCGATCTTGAATTGACTCCTTCAACTTCGAGACGTCAGTCGAAACGAATCAAAAAATCAAAAATTAATTTCTCACTGTTCTATCCTTGAAATATGTTGGAAGAAGAAGCGCCTGAAGAAGAAGAAGGTATAAATACTGGCATGGATGTGTTCTTTAAAAACATTTACTTCAACTTGAACAATTCCGCTAGTTTTGGTGGTGTAAATCAAGGATATACTGGAACAGGATGCACAGCAGCCAATCTGCGTGAGTGTGCGCGGATATCTGGCGAGCCTCAGCAAAAAGAGTGAAATAGTGACTTTATACTTTTCCACCGTAAGTCGACTAATTTCCAACGAAGTCCAGTGATCAATATATCAATCGAAAGAGCGGAAAATTCTGGTCCAGAAAGAGAAAGGTAAACTGAATTTGTTTTCGTTTTCGATTTTTTGTGAATTTTCATAAAAATCGCAGGATTTTCGAACTTGCTCGTGCCAATAGTGTGATAGGTCGGCACTCATATAGAATTATCTTGGCTACTTGTGTTCCTTATTTTTGCATAGAGCAAAGCCTGACGAATCTAGAAATTCTTATGGCGCAAGAAAATATGCACTATAACTAATTTAGCAGTAATTTTTCTGAAACCCTTGCTTTTCCTATACTTGGCGCGAGGATGGCGGATGCTCGCATTCGATTGCTATGGAATTTGCAAGAGACTTTCAAAAAGAAGCAGTCTTCATTGATTTTCAACGTCGCCGAAAGAAAACAGTTTGGTCGGGTCCACGACAATTTGAAAAATTTTACCGGAGTCACAAATTGTCAACTACAGCAGTCGTTTTACGAGTTATGCGAATCGAATCGTCCAATTGTACGGGATTCAGGCGGAATTGTGGCTTTGTATCGATTGCCAGAGATAGCCTCGACATGGAATTCGATTTAAAATGTATTGGCCTGCCCAAGGAGACGAAACGAGAATGCTTAGATCATATTTCATATTTATTGCATCGAAATCGCCGACGAGTGGCTCCTGTACTACTCTGGAAAATGTTACTTTACCGAAACTGAGCGAAAACGAAAATTGGACATCATCCATCGATACAGCGTTATATCAACGTTATGACGCCCAGTCGGGGTTCGTTATCACACGAGTCAAGGGGCTTCTTCGCAATTTGGACAAAGCTATAAAAGGCGAAGTGATCAGGTTGATCGATTGCGTCGCTCCAAACGTTTCGGACCCTCAAGAACATTTTACATTGATGATTAGGAAAGAGTTTTACAAGATCTGTCTGGGAATCGATCTGAAAGCAAAGCTGTATTTTGACGCTTTATGCTGTGGCGATGAGTTTTCATTGATTTTGGAGTCTTTGCTTACTAACGATGCTGATCTCAAAATGGAAGTGACTAACTTATTGTGTGTGATGTGTTCAGGTCGCGGGTCATTCAGGGAAGAAGTATTCGTTTTGCTATTTGACCTGATGATCAAAGGTAGTATAAATTCGGTTTTGAAATTCTGTTACGAAAGTGCCGGTGTCACTTGCTCTAGTCACGAAATGTACACGGTTCCGCTACGAATGTCGCTAATGCCTAAGAAAATGTCTGCAGCTGTGCCGAAAGTGTAATAAATGAAAGCAGTATTTTTGTTGCATTATCATTACACAGTTCATTTTTAAATGTCGAGAGTACATGCACAAGAAATTACACCAAATCTGCCAAACGGGCCATATTCACAGAACTCAAAAAAAGCAATGTCATAAATCATAAGATTACCTCCAGCGCCAGCAGCTCGATGACGCAAAATGCAAAAGTCACGTTCTAAGTGATCCTGAGTAATAGATTTTGGACAGAACACAACCGGGACCTCAGCATCCAAACCATTATAGAGATACTCGATAAATTGCGGCAAGCCGTTGCAAACGATGGACAAATCTTGATAACACGGCCACGTGATGAATCAAAGAAGCATCCTTTTTTCGATTTGCTTATCCATCTCAAATACGACAGTTGATGACGCCTGGGACGCTTGTTGATGCAATTGTTCTATGTGGTTCTTTTCCATTTTGGTGTACTGCAAGACGTCATTGTGCCAGGAATCGAAGTATTCCTGCACCAATTCCAAACTGTCCCGTAGGCCTTTGGTCTCGTCGTAAGTTCGCATGCGTTTGCTGCTGTTCATATTAAGCCAAAATTTCCGACAGGTTCGCATAAACGATCGTGTTCCTGAAAGAGCATGCAGGAGAGGCGTTATCGCAATACTCTGAAGATCCTTTCAAAAAAGCTTTTTTGTTTACCTTCCGATCCAGGTTTTTTCAAAAGTATGTTTTCGATCGAATGATGAAAAACGTCTATGGCCAACTGGACTCGCATTTGTCCAAACGATTTCATCGAAACGTGCAGTTTCGTCAGTTTTCTGTCGACTCGATGCAACTGCTGCAGATGCTGCTTTTGCCACAGCCGAACCCACTCGATATCTGACCACCTGAAGTAAAAAGCAAATACCTTGTAAATACGAAACCATAAAAATTAGTTGAGGTAGACAGAACAGACTTACTTGATTTCCCTATCAGCCATCGTTACATTGCCGTTCACTAAAATCATCTCTACTTTTAGGCTTACGGTTTAAAATTAAAATGTAAAATTTCTACCTTTTAGTATGGCTAATAGTAGAAATTTAGAAGTAGAAAAAAGTAAAAATTTTACATTTTAATTTTAAACCGTTCCAAGTCCCTCATCTTTGGTGACCCACAGCATTCGTTTAGCTGTAAACATAAAAAAAAATTCGATGCAGGTCGGATTTTTGAGCACCGATCGAAAACGTTCCGAATCATCGATTTCGCCAATGCCCAATGCCCAAACGCAATCGTTTCGATGATTTGGCTTTCTGATCGCGTAGATGAAAAATTCATCGCTAAATGCAAAGTTTGGGAAGTCCGCCTCATCGTGATCTTTCACAAAATCGGTCAAAACATTCGATTTTCTTGATTCAAATCCGTTTTGAGTGGTTTCGAAATCACGTGAAATGGACGACGTCCAGATTTTCGAACAAATCTGTGGGCAGTGCTTTTTCCACATTTTTTTCCTTGTTTCGCCAAAATTTCCTTTGCCAATTTTCGACAGCTGCCTCGTTGATGACAAAAACTTTGACTGATAATTTCCTTCGGTTCTTGAGATAATGTTTCAGGATGACTGCAGTTCGAGAAATCAGAAAGACAGTCCCACGGGTCTTTCTTCCAATTGTTCTTCACCCACGTTTTTGATCTTTTCAATTTTTTTGCTACCCAAGCGATTAAAATAAGCTCAGCACCAGCCACTTTAGCTTGGTAAAAGGCTGAAGCTTGAATTCGATCAATCATGCGCGCTTGATCAGTATCATAACTCATTTTGAAACGTAAAATTTTAGAAAATTTTAAAAAACTTTCAGAAAATTTTCGTTGCTTTTGTTTGAGTACAATTTTTATGGCGCTAACAGCAGACTACGAAACACCACTTACCCCATTCAATCCGAAATTGAATTCTCTACAAGATGGTGGTTGAATTTTTTCTGTATCTTTTACCCAAGTCGCTGTAAGGGGTGGCCACATCATTGTGGGACACCCTGTACACCTATTTGACTGGGTTGTTAAGAGAAAACAAACAAGAAAAATGCTCAGACCAATCACCAAATTGAAAGATAATAGTCATTTTGTCTCCTCTACAGTAAACCTCAGACATTTAGGGGAGGTTCCATGGGAGGAGGTTTGAAGCCACAGCTTAAGAAAAAGTGAGTGAGAAAGAAATACGCCAGCAAAAACAATCAAGAAGATTAAATGGATCAGAGATGACCGTTCTTCAGTACATATTCTACATGGGCTGGCTAAAAGTAGCCGAAGTATTGCATAAGCCATTCAGCGATGACAATGACGATGTAAATCTTAGCTTTGGGCTCGAGCGCCATCGTCTAGCCATTTACAATATGACCGAGTATGCTTTCGATCATCCCCAAGATGGTGTGTTTTATTAATGTTTATTAATCAAAATTACACATAAAGAAAATTGACAAATAACTTTGTTGCAAACAACAAGGGATGGTCAGTTCCTAATAGTCTATGTTCCTAAGCGCATAATTTCTAGGAGTCTCTCATTCATAACATCCCCGGCTGGCTAATATCGAACATTCTACCAACCCATGAAATTTAAGTATCTGTAATTGTCTACATGAGTAAAATTTGCTTGGCTCAAATTTCGGATCGTATTCCTGGTTATATGAATCTTCGACATTTTTTTATTTTTCAAAACAATCCGTTGGGCAAATATGTGAAATTATTTCCTATGAAGGACATGTACGAAAGTTCTGGCACATCGTCGAATGCTCCCAGCTCTATCTCATTCAGATTACTGTTCGCCCATCTGAATTCCCGAAGTTTAGTCATCCCCTTAAACGTGGCCTTGGTCAATTTTTCCATGGGCCAGTGTTCAATATTTATTTCCTTTAACATAGACGCCGATTTCCGAAAAGCTGATGCTGGATACATTGCGTCAGTGCGACAGCCCCTAATCTCAATTCGACCAATCGCGTGAATTTGGCGACTAATTCCAACACTTGTTTTCCCGGCGAGCTTTCGATGATTTCCAAGTACATAGCTCGATCCTTCAACGAACTTATCACTTTCGTCGCGTTGTCCATCAACTTCAATCCCCACACTGTTATCGATGTCAAGTTGGGTGTATTTGAAAATTCATTAGGCGAAATATTCAAATAACCATTCAGCACAATATTCATATTCAAATAACCGTTCGGCATCTCACTTCGAATGATGGTCAATAGCTTTTCCAAATTCGACATATCGGCGAGGCTATTTTCTGTAATCGTTACATTCTTGTTTTCGGTACCCCTCGAGTCGATTTCTCTAACCTTCAGCGCCAGTTCGGTGAAGGGTAAGGTTCGTCGGACGTCTACCGAAATAATCATCGATTTGGCGAATTAATATGCTGAACGGCCGGCCGTCGATACCAACATTCGAGCATTCGAGCTTATTTACTTTTTTGAATAGATAACAACCCGCTCTTCTTTGATTCTGATTCGCTTCGATAAGACCAGATAAAACGATACCCATGTAAAAAGTTAATTTTTTGTAAGCCATCTTCCGCTGCTGCACTCTCCCTTTGTTTCGAAAACCCGCACAATGTCCTTCGACTTTAGCACGATTCTGGTTCAATTTTAAACATTTGTCATCAAGTTTCCCAGATGGGAAAGATTAATTTAAAATGACAACCATTCATTTATTTTGTCAACAACAACAACAAATGTTTTGAAATTTTGGTTGAGAAAGTGAAAAAGAGAAGATAAAGAGAAGTAGATGTTTAGAAGAGTAGCTGATTATTTCTGATAAACATTGAATCATTAGAGAGATAAATCGGCTAGGTTGAATTCTAGAGCAATCTTGTTCATTGTTTGACTAAAACTAAGAATCGACTGATAAAATAAATTGCATCTGATTGAAGAAAATTGATGGTCGCGCGACTGATGATTGATGCTCGTAGAATCCTAAATTCCTGAAAAACCTTTTGCTTACTTTAGTCCCGGCGCTTTGTTTTCAAGAATATTTTTCAAAAAAAAGGAATTGAAGTTTGAGAATTTTTGTTGTCGATGACAAAATAAATGAATCTGCAAACTTATTTAATTTTTGTATTCACTTACAACATTTGCAAATTACAAAAATTAGAATTTACAACAAATTACTAAATGGCTAATGGACAGTGGTCGAGCAATCCGCAATAGTCTGTATCATAATGGCGTTGCACACCTGGAGCAAAACAGGAAGACACATTTTTCATCAACCTATGCAAAGGACAAAAATATTTTTTGACAAATGAACATCAGCCCGTGCTCATTAATTTATTCACTTCAAACATTTTAAAATTCATCTCCACTGAATGGTGAGCAAAGTCGGCTCTGGTTAGCCTGCCTCATCCACTCATCCAGAAGCTGAAGAAAATGGCTCTGAAGGTTTACAGTATCTTCTCTGTGTTTCTTATTTTCTATCTCCCTTTCTCTGTCCAAGGAGATGACCAACCAGCTTGTTTCTTCAGAGAATCGTACAATAGACCGCTTACTTTGGTGTATCCAGTAAGAGATGGATATGTACCGGTGAACGGAGTCGTTTGCTACGAGGCAGGAAAAGCTTTGGATCGATTGTTGCGCGATCATCCACTTATCGACGAGAATGATCAAGAAAATAATTATACGTTAACCCAAATACAAAACAATATTACATATATTTTTTTAATCAACCCCAATAACGTTGTCATTACCGAAGAAGCACTCGCTAATTTCCCCCATTTGCAAAAAATTTCAGTCAGCGGCTTCACTTCACCCGTGAACATCAAACCAGGCGCATTCAAACGAACGCCAAAATTGCAGCAACTGGTTTTTATTAAAGTGAAGTTGACCGATGAAACATTGGCGACGATCAAAGAAGGATTCAAAGGTGATGGTCAAATCGCTTCTATTGTGATAGATCAATGTTCTCCCGAAGATAAAATAATGGAAACGATTGAAAATCTTCCGAAGTTGACCCATCTCAGCCTCGAAAGCGACTGGAGCAGCCGCGGCCGCAGTCAAGAGCGTCCCAAATTCAAAAAATTTCCATCTACCTTGTTCAATCTCGAAGTCTCATGGTGGATTACAAAGAAAATAAATAAAGAAATGTTTCGAGGTTTGACGAAGTTGGAAAAGCTCACATGGTCATACAGCAATGTGACTGAAATCGAATCAGGCGCATTCGACGATTTGGTCATTTTGAAAGAATTAGATATCACTGGAAATAAAATAGCGAAATTGCCCGACGGTTTGTTCAGTAAGATGAAAAAATTGCAGAAAGTCAAAGTGTTTTGCCAAAAAGAATACCCCACAAAATGGAAAATTGAAAATTTATCGCGTGTTAATTTTACTCACGTTGATTATTTCGCTGGTTTGGATTATTCTTCGGAATCTCTAGGTTGCTAGAAGCCTCGGTTTAGTCAGCTTTAGTTAATTTCGAATCAGGTAGTGTGAACCCGATTATTTAGAGTGAGAGGGTCATAGATAGATTTCCAAGAAACAAATGATTATTTTCTGTTAGATGATTAAGGAAAGTTTCTTTTACAATTCGTACATTCGCAATAAAAATGATGTAATACGCGTGCACATATTTTTATGAGATATCATTATGGACTGCCTATGGTTTTCTGTAGGTTACAATTAGAAATCAGTAAAGAATAATGGCGTAAAGAGAGAAGTGAAAATGTTTTATTCAGTTTTGCATTATTCAGTCGCTTTCAGTTGTTCTAATCTAACTTACTTCTCCATTTTCAAAGTCTCCTTTTGCAATTCTAATAATTCTTTTTGATCATCATTCATCGATCAAATAACCTTGGATCGAGACGATCGACCGGTTTGGCATGTGGCTATCTTATCATCTACGAACGAGTGTTGATATGAATCCATTTAACATTGTGCAACATTTATTGGAACTGATCAAGGCGTGTTACCCATCTATGACTTGCCAGCGACTCTGTAACTGCCGAAGAAGAAAACCTCGCCGCCGAATTCTTCAACACTCTCCAAGAAGGTGTTTTTGCATCTATACTTACTGAAGGCCCTGGACAGTTGTACGAGCATGAAAGCTTTCCAGGCGCCTCTTCATTCGATACTGACGACGACGCCGATACGAATCAGGATGAATACATTGATGATGATTTCGAGTCATTGATCAGGGATAAGTTTTCTTTGGACGAGATGCAGCAAATTCTTTGACTCGTGGGAACAAGAAAAATCGAAAAAAACGTTTGGTCGGTGGCGGGTAAAACGGGTAAAGAACAGTGCATACATAAGCAAGTGCATACATAACATAGTTTAAGAAAATTATGTCGGGATATCCATCCAAGCACAATCAATCATTGATTCATTCTTGAAAGAAGAATGCAATTAAGAGGAATAAATTTGACTGGAACTCCTTCGAAGGTGTCTGATGATTTGGTAGGATTTAGAAGTTCTTCAATGGCTTCCATAAATGGAACTGAAGATAATGCTTATAGTAATTTAATGCAAATGCATTATTGAATGGGGGTTTCATTGAGATGCAATGTGAAAGTGTAATTACAGTTTGAAACAGAGTGCCATTCAGTATGATACACCCGATATAACAATATGTCATTTCTCGTTTTTCTACTATAAAAATTACGTTGCATTGTTGAAGTTAATCGAAAGTTACATTCTGAATTTATGCAAGTTTCATAAGCACACAAAAAGTCATATGAGCACTTTCTACATGGGAAAAAGTAAAAAAACTTCGTTTGCACCTAGATTCGAACCGCTGACCTTTTATCTTGACAAAAAAGCTAAGCACAGCAGCCTATGCACATTAAATATAGGTGTTTGGTCACTACCTATATACTGCAATGTTGAACTTTGACCTGAGTTTCCGGACTTCCGGTTGACCAGGCACCGCAACTATGGGGGTATTTTGTACTCAGTAGATGGTCCTCTACAAGTTCAATCAAGTTTGAAAAAAATCGGCGCGCTTCCAATGGGTATGTTCCCTTGTTAGTTTTTATTAAAATTCGGCCATAAATTTTTCCATTTATTTGAAAACAATATCATTTTTGGCTTGCGTAGAACAAATGTATTTGTCAAAATCGAACTGTCAATGCTGAATTGTCGTTAAAAAACTAATTTCGTATAAATTGTATGATAGAATTACCTTTACCATTACATTTGCACGATAGAATTACCTTGACTACTGTTTCACAGTGAACTTGCTGTTTTACATTGAACTCACCATTTTTTTAAGAGTACTAGCTCAGGTCGTATTGTTCATCTTGATAATATATCACAACCCAGATTCCTAAAAATCCGAATTCCACAGTGGATCCACATGGACTCCACTACAAATCTCCCCCCCCCCATTCCACGAGGATCCATACCAGGTCCACATAGATTCCACAGTGGAAAAGCTTCATTTCTACATGGACTCCACTACAAATCCCCTCCCCCCATTCCACGAGGATCCATACCAGGTCCACATAGATTTCACAGTGGAAAATCTGCACTTCTACACATCCTATCTTAGTCCTTTCCATAAATATTCAGAACACTGCAATACTGAAAAATTTTAATACCATAAGAGAGCAGCAAATTTCACATAACAAGAGACAATACAATTGTAAGCAGAAAAATTCAACCTGCGAATCCTGTACTTTACATTCCCTCCCTGTACACCCACCCAGCAAATAGCAAGGTACTTACATAGTCCATGAACCGTAAGAGGAACAATTTTGATGGTTCCTTTAGATAAAACGCCGCTGCCATTGTCGGGCCAATTAATATTGACGATGTCATTCTTTTCCCACTGCTGACGATTAGCCGAGCTCGCGATTTCAGGATGCTCTGGAAAATAACTAAATAACGGCATTACGAAACGTTCAGAGAATGTTAACTATAGTTCAAAATCAACTATATTTTAACGGTAACTATAATCGAACAATTAGCTATAATCAACTTTTATTGCAACCAACTATGGTTCAATGGCGACCATAGTTAAATGACATTTATAGTTGACTCGACTAACTGCACTTAGGTCCACTACAGTGAATATTATGTCGACTATACTCTCGCTTTAACTATAGTCCCTCGTGAACTACAGGTTGTTGAATAATTAATTTTTTCGTTTGGTTTAGCTTTGAAAAGTCAACAATTTTACTTCGTCTCGTGCAGCGTTGCCCGGAAGACGAATGTTCGCCGGCCGAAATCGCTTGCGTTGAATTTTCGTTGGTGAACGGCGTTACTCAACAATTTTGTTCACCGATTAACGCAACGGATAAAAAATTGAAACAATTTTTGTGCGAAAAATGCAGGCGAACTTTCGTTTTAGAATAGCTGGCTGCAACTATAGTCCGGTAGCCGATTCGTTTTAAGGCGAGAAAACTCACCGACGATTTGCATGTGATCGGCAGGCCGTGCGGCAAAGTCATGGAAGAATTGTTGAACATGTCTCGAGATCGCGAGCCGAATTGCGGCCGGCAGTTTTTCGTTTTGAATTGGGAATTGGATCAGACCGTCGTCGCCTTACAGTTCTTGCTCAAAAATTCCGATATCCCTAATAAAATTTCGAACTGTTGGCCCCTAGTAACTATAGTCTTAAGGGCAATTAGAGATTCGTAGCAAAGTGTAGACTCCCCGGAACTGTAGACTTCTTGGAATTATAGACTCTTTGGAACTATCGATGCATTGGAACTGTGGACTTGTGGAACCTATTAATTCTTTACTGAAACTATAGAGTTCTTGGAATTAGACATCCTCTGGAACTATAGACTTCTTGGAAATCTAGATTACCTATAGACTGGTTGAATTATAGATTCCTTCGGAACTATAGACTCCTCGGAACTATAGACTCTTATTGGTACAGACAAGCATTGGTCTGTACAAAGTGTGACTGTACTGTACGTTGGTACTGTACAATATTGCATGCAAGCAAGTGCAAAAAATCCCTAATATGCGTCAAAATGTTTGGTTTAATTACTTGTTTACTTGATGTAATTTAAATTGTAAAATTCATTTTCATTTTCAGCGTTTTTATCATGGCGCCTAACGCGCACGCATGCCATTTTGTCATAATCGTTTACAGTTCGTTTTCCTTCTAAAATGCCGCGGAAATCCGAGGCCCTCAACAAAAAACGGAAAATCGGTGATACTATTCCAGCGTACAAAGGAATAAATTTTGATTCTTCTGGCTCCAATGATGAAACGTTGACAAATAATTTTCGTGCATCGACGCCAACTTTTGACTTTCAAAATGCAACTTTTCTATTAGAAGTCATTTCTAGTGATGGTGGTTTTGATTATATTAAAGATCTCGGGCCAATAGAAATGTTCGAACATGATGTGGAAAATGAGGGCGAGTATACTTACGTTGACTATGAAAATTCCACTGCTGAAATTGAGGACGAAGCGCAAATACCATTGTGGCATGGAACTGCGATGAATGAATCTTGTCAGTGGAGTTTAATGGATTTCAGTGCTGCGTTGGCTGCGAGTCAAATTGTTCATAAAATCACTAATACAGGAATGAATTTATTCTGCAAATTAATTTCATCATGCCTGCCTTGTGGAAATTCCGCTCTAAAAAATTTTTCGGATGTCGTCAAACAATGCTTACCATCGGATATTGGCCAGACAATAATTTATGTCTGTTCCAGTAAAGAGTGCAGCCAGCGAGATACTTCTTCAGCTTTCTATAAATTTTTTATTCCTGAGATTTTTGGCCTACTTGGATGGACGGTTGGTTGGTTAGGATTAAGAGAAAATGTGAAAATTATGATCAACTTCTGAGCCAAAAATTTATTCCTCCTAGCCATGAGCGAATCGTTTAGAATTTGTAAAAACCTCTCTTATTCGCTATATAACTGAGGGTTTTCTGTAATTTCAGGGAAGTTTGGTTGTATTCGGTGCCATTATCCAGGAGAATGAGTTGGTAGGTTGTGCCTTTGGTGGAACCAGCTGCCTTGGACAAAGATGCTCAATTCTACAAGGAAGCTTGGGCGCATTTGAAATCTTGCTCACCCGACGA
>JAQGBA010001789.1:0-12172 GCA_034698125.1 Prionchulus punctatus | reverse complement strand
CTACTGACAATGACTACTAACTTAGTACTACTGGAAATTCTGGAGTACTGACTTTATTGCAACAAAAACTCCTGACAAGTACTACTAGTCAATGCTACTAACTTTGGTGCAACAGGCCCCTGATAACATTTGAATGTGTTATTATTTCCTTACACGTTAAAATGTGTTTTATGTGTTTATTTTCACGTTGCTCAACATTTACACTTTTTTTTTCGTTATCGCTATATGTAGTTGTGAAAAAGCCAATTCTAAGTATTGCATAGTGTCAAGTAAGTAAGCAAGCGTCTTCTTGTTGAAGCTTGTGAGTAACGTGATTCGTGTTTTTTCGAATAGTTTCATACCATTTATCTGTTTGCGTAGTTTCCTACTTGCATAACAACCAATTGTTTCATTGTTCAAATTCATTGTTCTTGAATTCAATCAATACCAAGAACCTAAGTTTCGTGTGACTTTCGTGAAGTCGGTCGATTCGTAGGTTTGCTTTTAGCCAGCTAATTTGCATGCTGTGATTGATGTTCAAGTTCTGCGAGTTCGTCAATGTTGCCCAAACGAAGTATTTTATCGTTATTTTGTGGATGTAAATGCAAGTTTATGTGCAAATTTCTTCATCGATTCAACAAATCGTCTTTCGCACTTTACGTGAAACTGCCCGTGATCATATTGTTAACTTTGCTCATTTTTGCTCCGACATTGCACATGCTCTACAGAGATTATCAGCTACAGTTGCGATATCCGAATCGCGAATCATCGCATCAGCATCACTTGCGCATGCCGGATCCGTTAGAACTCGAACCAATGATCGATTACGACCAATATTTTTTCATGAACGAAACAAATTCTTCGATCGAATTCCAATATTCGAGTACACGATACGGGTTAGACAGTTGGCCCGATGAAAAAATTCTCGCAAACTGTTCGGAATTTCCAAACACTTTGCGTAAGTCTACTTAGTTCATTAGCAACTATACAGTATAGTACTTCAACAGCAACTATAGTTTCATGTAACTGTAGTTCCTATCAACTGTACTTCAACGGCAAATGGCATGCTCTCATAGGCTGTTAGACTTAGTGATCCCTTGTACTCACTGGTCTCTTTGTGACTTTACTTTGCAGATGGACGTATTCCTGTTATATATCCCCATCGAGTTCTTCATTATACGAAAAATGTTACCAAGCTAATGTTGGAAATCGCCGAGGAGAATCACGATGTTCATATGGGCGGATGGTGGAAACCCAAAAACTGTCTTCCCATTCATCACGTGGCCATTGTCATTCCGTTTCGCAATCGATCTGAACACCTCGTCTTGCTGTTGCAACAGTTGCACCTCGTGCTGAAGCGACAATTGATTCACTATCAAATTTTCGTTGTCGAACAAGTAATCGTCTCTTAATCGCGCGGAAGATGACAGGAAATTGGTTTGTTAGTTGTTTGTTCAAGGAATCCCCGGAAACTTTCAACAAGGCGTTTTTGATGAACGTGGCTTACGATAATATCAGTGCTAATAACGATTTTAATTGCTTCATATTTCACGACGTTGATTTATTGATGGAAAATGATAAGAACATCTACGCATGCATTCACAGTCCCATGCATTTGAGCCCGGCCGTTGATACGTTAAAATATCGGTAAACAACATCTGTCCAGTGATTTATTTTGTTTGCATTTTTAGCTTTCAAGTCGTTAATCTTAGGCTTCCCTATCACGAACTAATCGGCGGTGTGCTAGCTATTCGCCCAGAACATTTCAAGCGAGTCAACGGTTATTCAAATCTGTATTGGGGTTGGGGTAAGCATTCATGAACCTGTCTGTCATACTGTATTCTTCATACCATGTACGTGCTATTTAGGCGGTGAAGACGATGATCTGTATTACAGACTAGAGCGTGAAAACATTACTGTGCACAGACCGAGTATAAAGATCGGCAGGTACAAAATGTTGAGACACAAGCGTCGAATGGCGATAACTGACAAAAAACGGTACGAGCCGATTTGTTCCCTGTAAGTGATCCTTGCGTACGTATTTTTTGTATTTTATAGGTTTAAACTTGTATGGTCAGCCAAAGATAGATATATGAAAGACGGCCTTAATCAACTGTCTACTTTCAACTATTCAGTGATATCAATTGACAAAAGAAAACTATACACGTACATTTCAGTGGATCTGGGTAAAGAACCGAAAGAATTCTATTCCAAAAGACATTAAAATAAATTTCAGGCCATGTTGAACTGTAGTGACTAACAAAAAATTTCAAATGAATAAAAAAACAGATTCAGCACAACAAAATGCAAGAATTTTCTCACCAACTGTCTAACCAAGCGGTTATTTTGTTTTTGGAGTTATATTGTAATTAAAAAAAATTTCAAGTTCCTAGACTTACAGAAACGTGTTCACAAAATGTATTTTTGTAAATTTTCGTAAATCGTGAAAGAATCATTGACTCTCATTAGTGGCACGTTGTTGTTTCGTAATGATTCCAAAACGTAACGGATCGTCGATAATGCTTTCACTAATTTCAATTCAGGGATCCGACCGAACCATGATCCGGATTTGTAATCCGATAGGAAGCACATCAATAATTGTTGTTGGAAATTATCCAAGTACAGATCGTTTTTTACCGTAGCTGAAACTCGAAACGAAATTTGGTCGACATAAGCAGTCGAAAAAACAAAAAACGAGTTTCGTACAGTATTGTATCAGCAGCAGGGCTTTCAGCGACAGCCATTCGAAAAGGTTTGCTTGGATGAAGAAGTTTTTTTCGTTTCTAGAATTTTCCTTGAAATCCTCGGCTAGACGACCGATGGTGAACGGCAATGGCCAAGCGCGCAAAAGACTCACAGCCACTAACGGTTTATGAGTCAAAACGATAGTTCGTTTCTAGAAATCAAAAAAAGGCACCTCAAATGAAAAATCTAGTCACGCTTTTAGTTTTCACTGTACCGAATCGGGTACTGCTATTCTGCACAGTGTGAAACAAACGTGAGTCCAGTACAACGACCGCAACTCGATGTCGAGCAAAGTTTCATCGAACCTTGACAAATCGAAATCGGCTTTGATGGCTTCCATGTCGAAGTTGGCGCTCGACACTCGTTTTTCAATGAAAACCAGTCGCTGCAAAATCTGATTCCAAACTAAGATCTCGGTGGAATTGGTCAACTGAGATGTTGTTCCGGGCCAGAATTCCACTGGATACGAACCACTACCGTGCCCATCCAGTTGAACGTTGGCCGTCATTTTTGATTTCCTCGGACCTCTTTCGTGCTGAACTGCTAAAAAATCGGCATCGTCCCAGTACGTACAGTATGATTTCTCGAACTATAGAGCCGAGACTTTTACCGTCTTTGTTCATGTTGGACTCGAAACATTTCCTTAGTCGGCACGCTCGACACTGGTTTCGGTGAACTTTGTCAATCAGACATTTTCCCTTTTGATCTGGTCCGGCTTTGCAGACGTAGGTTCTGTTTCGATGAATACTTCGTTTGAAAAATCCTGAACATCCTGAAGAGAACAAGCCCGGTTGTTGGAATGTAATGGTCAGTGGTCAGTTGCCAATGGACATCAGCTTACCATCGCATGCAAAGATTCCATAATGTTTTCCAGAACTGCGATCACCGCACACTTGACAGTCGACGTCCAACAATCTGTCGTCTAAAACAAGAATCAATGCTGTGATTACAAACATAGACAGTGGAAATAGTTGTACAGTTACTTTTACTCATTTTTTCCTATTTTAATGCTAATAAGCTCCAAAATGCCTTCTATCATCGGTGGTAAATTGGAAAACAAATTTTATGTCCTCGCTCGTCGGAAAACGGGTCCTGAGAGCACATCGTGAGAAACTGAACAGATGTAAGCTCGTTTTGGGTCTAAGTGGTCGTCTCATCCGCATTTAACGGCAATTGATACATAACCTCAGAGGCGATCCATTAGAATTTGCGATGTTGATTTCCTCTCATTGGAATCAATTTTTTTGTGTTTCCTAACTCGAAATTTGTGGCTGTAAGCAAAATCAAACTTTGACAGCCATTGTGCCTTGCTCGTTATTGAAGTTAGGCTTTTACTCTGCTCATAGTTTTATTTTCAATATGAAACAATTTCGATGTATATAATACAAATTTCTTGCGGTGATCTCTTGCAATTCAAAACAAATCATTTACGCTGACGATGTTCATCGGTCAACGGAACGTAATTGACGCCCATCAGATCTGTTTCTTTTATTGAGCCATCCAGCAATTTGTCGATTTGCTTGAAAACTTGGCCGGTTCTGTGCGGACCAACAGGTATGACCATTCGTCCACCGGGTTTCAGTTGATCCAACAACTTGAAGTGATAAATCATTTCAAAGTTGATCAAAACAAATCTTGCGCTTTCTAAACGACTTACAGCTTTCGGGACGGTTTCAGCAGCTGCTCCGACATGAATGGCGTCGTACGGAGCTTCGGGTTCGTAACCGAGTCGACCATCACCGACTGTAAGAAAAAATAAACAAAAAATCTGACTAGACAGGCACTTTGTCGTAACAATTTATTTCTTACCAATGAAAACAACGCGTCCCGATGTCAACAGATTCGGATTGTCAAGTTGAACGTTGTCGACAGCCATTTGCTGAAGTTCAGAAATGTGATCAATACCAATCGCTTTTCCATCGGGACCATTCTAAACCAATAAACATGCGATATAAGAGAAGGAACAAACTAAAAAAGTGCGCTTGCCATGATCGCCATGCAAGCTGTCAAGTATCCAGATCCAGAGCCAACGTCCAAAGCCCTTTTGCCGTTGGTCAAATGATTGCTCAATAATTCCAAAGCAGCTACATGCTAAAAATGAGTAGATCAAAATTTGTTGCCAAATCAAACGAAAAAATATGATTTACGTACCATGTGCGGTGCGCTGATAGTTGCGTTAAAGCCAATCTGCTGTGGTGCATCCAAGTACGGTTTATGTTTCGAATAATGACCGCGGTCGACGGCTAACATGACCTTTTCAACGTGTTCCGATGTTAAAATGGAATTGACTAAAATTAGAGGAAAAGTGATAAAAAGCTCAAAATAGCCAGCGATTTTTTTGTTTTACGTTTAAGATTTCGGATCAAATCAGAATTTGTCAAACCATGAGATCGCTTCATCCTTGACATTACTTTTATTACTTGCGTAGATGAGAAACTAGACAGGGGACTTCTGTCTTAGATAACTAAACAATTGGAAAAAAACAGAAAACTCTTTTCTACGCATTTGACGTACACGTTTATGCCATAGACTGTGGGTTATTTTGCTTTTTGTTATATAAACTTGGAAATTTCATGTTACGCATTTCCTTGTTTACGTTTTTTGTTGCAGAAATTTCTTTTTCGCTAAACACGTAGTTTTGTTTTGCTATAGACACGACATAAAATGCGGGAGATAAATTTCAGTGTCTAACGAGTATTTCTGCTGGGAATATCAATAAAAGAATACGTTATATTTGCTTTGTACGAAACATAAAAAGAAAAACGTAATACAGTTTTAATTTGTTTTCAGCATTTCTTCCCTCTGATACATTTCACTGTTGTACTCTCAGATTCCGTAAGCCAGTAAGTTTTCATGATTCCTTTGCCCTCAAAATAAAAAAATAAGTTGAAAAACTTGTTTCAATTTCACAGAATCAATTTTTCTTACTTTGACTTCGCTTTCGCCTCGATACTCAAAAATGTATTGTGGAAAATATTGTTTGATTAATTTCGTCGAATACTCAGACACGTGAATTTTCAGTGGTAAAGATGTGCTTTCCATGCGTGACGCCGTGTTCACAGTATCGCCGAACAGACAGTACTGCGGCATCTTGTGTCCAACAATTCCAGCGGTCACTGGTCCGCTGTTGATGCCCATTCTTATTAAAACTTTTTCGTCGGGCAAATGAGGTAGGTAGAAAGTGCGAGCGTCGCTGATAAGAGCGAAAGCCAGGTCGGAAATGTGTTTGCAATGATCGATGCCATTTCTATTGGGCAGCCCTTTAAGCACAAACATCAATGACTTGCAACAATTCGAACACAAAGAAAATAACAGCGGCTGATTTGCTGCAAGTTAACCATGTCGTTGTAGCTTGCAACAAATCAAAATCATTAAAATAACATTCGCTGATTTGCTGCAAGTTAATTTATAGATTAATAAATTAGGTAAATTAATAGCTGTTAAGTCTGACTTACCAGATGCAACCATGTAGCAGTCTCCTATAGTGTCAACTTTGTAGACATCGAAGTGTTCCATGGTTTTGTCGAACAATTTCCACAGCTCGTTCAAAAACGCCATCACTTGATACGGCGTAGATCGCGAGGAAATCGTCGTAAAGCCGACGATATCGGCGAACAAAATCGTCACGCATTCGAAGAATTCGGGCAAGATCGGCTCTCGTTTGATGAACTTGGTGGCGATTTGCGGCGGCAATAGTTCGTTGAGTAAGTCCTTCATTCGGCTCGTGATATCGACCAATTCCGAATTGCGCTCCAGCACTTTTTCCTCCAAGTCGACGACGTATCGTTCCATCGTTTCCATCATGATATCGACGACGCTTTTGTTGGATCGTCCACGAATTTGATGTATCCTCTTGGACGCAGCCTTGATGGTCGGTCGCAGGACGATGGGCGCCGTCAGTTGTTTAACCAGCAATTTTATATCCTGAGGTACTTCGTTCGGATTCATTTCCGGCGTGCATTCGATTTTATTGAACTTGTTCTTGATGATATCCGGATACGTAGTGGCGCATAGTTCGACTTCTTCGGCGAACGGCATTTTTCTCGTAAAGATTTCCACTAGCAACATCCCATAGCTGTACAGGTCGTTGGCTAGCGTCGGTTCGTTGACAACCATTTCGGGATCCAAGTAAAGCAAGTTGATCAGACATTCTTCATCGTCCAACGATTCCTTGCTCAACTCCGTTTGAATAACGTTTTCGCTGCAAGATATGCAGGAAATCGCCCAATCGGCCATTTTCACATTCCAAACGCTGTCGACGTAGCACGTTATCGAAGTCAGATTTCCGTTGGCGATATCCTTTTGATGTAAGTATTTCAAGCCCGAAGACACATCCTGAGCTAAGCTGCACTTGATATCCCTCGATAGTTGATAAGGGCAAGTCGACAGCAAGAAGTTCAAAGTGCCTTTCGCGCAATATTGACTGATCGCGTGCGGTTGCTTGTCTAAAGTAGTCACGCCGTGAAGTGTGCACAAATTCGGATGACTGACATCCTTGATTAAGCTAGTCAACAGTAATTTTGTTTTTTGATTCCAATTCGAAACGTGTTTCAGCCTCAGGCGCTTCAGCATGACGTCCATGTCGGTACGACGCCATTGGGCTCTTATTAGACTGTACTTGCTGATGTCGTTGATTTTCATCAAGTCCGTGCTGTCCGATTGATACGTCGCGATGCTATAACCGCTGCCAAACGATTTCAATTTTTGCTTGTCTTCCAGCAAAAGAAACTCTGATTGGTCGACGAACCAGAACTTTTCTTTCGCAAGCTGCATTCGTTTGTTGTACCAGATAAACAACGCAACCCCCAGCAATATTAAGACAGTCAACAGCGATAATCCGATGATCAGATAGTTACGAGAACTGTTGTCGGTGAACAGCAGGGATCCTCCGCTAAGCGTGTACTTCCTCATTTCAACCATGGCTACGGTTCCGTTGCACGTCACCATCGACAGCATTTCAGATTTCACATAATCCGCAATCGATTTCGGCAATGGAAAGTATCCGGCTTTGATCACTTCCGTTGGATTCTTCGCGTGGGAATCAATAAAATATTCGATATATCCGACCGTTTCTTGACTTGCGCAGCAAGTTACATTCGGCGAAGTCGTCCGATTGACAACTGTGTAGTGAAAGTAAATGAATGGATAAGCCATCTTCTTTAGCAAAGCTGGACTCGCGGCTAGCGCGACCATTTGATTTCCATTTTCGACGAAAATCGTGTTGGCTGACTCTAGGATACCATCGATTGTTGAGCTGCCGTTGGCGGTCAATATTTTTGCAACTGGAGTGCCGACGAGGTACCAAAACACCAGATTGATAGCAGACGAATATCCAATGGTATAAGCTGTCTTATTCACAACTTGCGCACTGGTGCTGAAAAACGGCGAAGTATCTGTTTGATTTGGCCACGCATCGTACACCACGCCGATCGTCTTTCGGAATTCGTCGCTGTATGCCGAGAGGATCGACGTCAGCAAATAGGAATCCGGTGTGTAGTCGAACTTGTTCAGCGACACTTGTATCTCTTTATCCGGCAGTTGGACGTGCGGATTGATCGACTGTAGAGCCGCGTCATTCCAACGAGTTGTCTTGCCCAGGTAAATATCGACGATTGTATCCATTGTTAAATTTAAATCGGTGATGTTCGGCAAATTGTAGACGTGCGTTAGCACTCTGAAAAACAAAATACGAGTTGAAAGCTTGCTTATGGCTGTGAAATACAATTAGACAGCGTCGCATGTTGCTGACGTTACTTACCCGAGCATTGTAGGCACCATCATCAGTTCTGGATATAGGAGCTGCTCCTTCTTGGTCAACGGCAATTCCAGTGCGCTGAAGGCTACATCTTGAAGGCTGTTAGTGTCCAGCATATGTCGCCAAATTGATCGATTTGAGTAATTTGGATAATCGAAATTTACCGTCATACCGTACTGGGTACGGTTGAGTGTGTATCCCAGTCTTGCGTTCTGGTAGGTAGCATACGCTGGATATATGTCCACATTCTTCAATATTACTTCCTTGTCGGCACAACTATCGGTCATGGTTAACTGACATAAATAGCCGATTGAAATAATGAAAAGGAATTGTATTTTCAAAGAAATCATTTTTATCCAACCGCAAATACAGTACACTAAACTATTTGGCGCAAATGCAAGTAATTGGACTGGTAATTTCCAAGTTTCCAGAATACGATAATGCGTGATGCGTAGGTAGCTGAGTAATTTTTACATTGTTAGAGAAATGTCATTAATGGGAAGTGAAGCTCACTCGTTAAAGCTCTCTATCATTATATGACACTATATTTAGTGACTGTTAAAAGCAGAGACAGATTTTCGAAACAGTCCTTTTCGGAAAGTATCTTTCGACGTCCTTTGAAGAGATTTCGCTTTGGATTATGCTTCAATTTGATAATTGCGAGATTTTAATTTACAGAATAATAAGCTGAGAATAACTGAGCTCATCCGATGAAATAGGTAATTTACGTCCTAGGAAAAAAAATACAAAATACAAAAATTTATGTCTGAAAACATAGAATGCTGCTACGTTTTGATTTTTAAAATTTTACATCACCTCAAAGCATTTGTTTGAACGGACTTTGGACAGTAAATATGTTATTGTAGAATGATTTCTTGCTTGAATAGTCATTGCTTATTGCTCATTAGATATGACATTCTAAGGTACTTATTGCCCTGAACCTTAATTTTGATGAAATAAATTAAGCGAATTGAAATTTTGAGGTTAATAATTGGAGAAAAGGGAGGAAAGCTACGTGAATCGTTAAAATTAGTTAGTTAATATTGTTGCATGCCACGCAATAATTAGCTCTTGTTCATTAATATATTCTCAGGTATTTCCTATTCCTAAAACTGTTTGATTTGCTGACATTTCAGACGAAAATAGCTTTTATTGAATAAAGAGAACCAATTTGGACAGTATTTTACAGGCATTCAAAAACATTAATAAAATTACACATAACAGAACAAAACGTATTTATGACAGGCTTCTATATTCTCCACATTTTTTAATCTCTGAATATTTTCGACAGCTGCTGTTCTTTGTATTTATTGTAATAACAACCACCGGGCTCCCAATCCATTGAGGAAACGTCCGGCATAACGTTCAAATGCTTCATTAAATCATCGAATATTTCGTTTAAATAATTGTAATCTGGATAGATATCATAGCGTAGGCTTGTTAAAAATTCGTAAAGCGTTAAATATTCCGATTCAACATCTTTCAACCATTTAAAAGGCGATATTCTAATTTTTAATTCGTTCGCAGCGGACGATCGCGTGATTCTTCCCCATGGTAAGGTACCAGTACGTAAATCCATTAAAGTATAAAACAGCGACCATAGATCATCTTCGGGCGATTGCTCTCGTCCAATGTAAGCATTGTAAGATACGTAAGGAACCGGCCCTCTGAAGGGCGCGTTAGGACGAGGAGGCAAAATTCGTCCGTATTCATTAACATATCTTCGAGCGAGACCGAAATCGATTAAATATATCTCGTGTTTATATGCTTGCAATCCAACGACAAAATTAGCCGGCTTGATATCGCGATGAATATATCCGCATTCGTGGACAGCTTGTAGGACTTCGATAGCTTGCTTGCCGATCATCGACATTGTACTCGCCGAGAAAGCTTTCTTCGGAAGTATCATATCAGCCAAATCAACTAGACTCGGCCCTAACAGCGTCATAACTATAAATTGCATCGGTCGAGAATCGTAATCGGACACGAGGGCCCCTCTGTCGACAACTTCCACCATGTGACGAACGTATCCTCGATTTCTGATTTCGCCGATAATTTGATCTTCTTGCGGCAACCGTCCGAGCATTTCTCCAAATCTATTATGATGTAATTTTTCGATTTTCATCGCGTATAGTTCGTTTGAATTTATATTTTTAACTTCGTAAACTTTACCGAAACTTCCTCGCGCTATATAACGCATAGCTTTCCAACGATCGGCGACCATGAATTCTCTAAAAATTTCAACATCGATTTCTCCCAGCGACATTGGTTTTTTTTCGCAACAATTGCCCATTTTTTTTGATAAGTACTCAATTTTTTAAATTAAAAAAAACCAAAATAAAAACGTAAATTATACTAAAACTGCTTTACACCTGTAGGCAGACAATCCAATTAGCGCGTTTTAAACGAACTTGCTTGACAATATTGTTGGCATTTCACATTTTATTTTGTCATATGCATTAACCACTTGGTAGTCTGACGCAATTTGCTCCCCTAAACGGTGTCTCATGCACTATTTGTCGAATTGTCAAATGCACTACTATTACGTTTTTAGCTATCACACAAAAATATTGTTGCCAATTTCATGCATAAACTCTTCTCATTTTCCAGCTATATCAAGTATCAAATGAAATTTGTATTGATATACAGGGTGTAACATAACCTTTTGCCCGGGGGCCATAGCAGTACTGAAAAGTGTCTGCTGCTAGCGCCATGACTTCATTAGAAAGCCCATGAAAAACAAAATTGATTGAGCTATAAAGCTTGAATTTTGGCCAAAATGGCAGGGACTTATGATTCAGAACATCAACGCACTATTGATCGAATTATGTCCATAGCTTTCCAGCAGGCTCGTGATGCTGGGGCCTCCTTTATCGACCGAAATTGGACAGCTGGGAAACTTGGGAGATCTGTTCGCTGGGTGACAGATAATTGGAACAAGCGTCCAGAGGACTGTTTTACCGAATTTGGTGCCGGCCGTCCATCGCAGCTGTCGCAAGAAAGCAAAGAGATCATTTCGAATTCGAGTCACAAACAGCGCAGGGTCACCGGAAAGTGGCTCAAGAAATTTTCCAAATCTGCAGTAAACGTGTCAGTCCTATGATGGTCAGTCGTCATCGACATCGAGAGGGACTAAAGCTGTGTTATCGCAAAACCATTAAAAACTCAAACGCACATCGACGATCGGCTCTGGTTGTTTGAATGGTTATCTGAGTGGACTGAAGAGAATTTTCTTCATTTGGCGCCATCCGACGTGTTTTTCGTTTATGCTATTCGAAAACCAAATTTTCAGAATGATCGTGTTTGGGCCGAAGATATCGACGACGTCGCTGAAGATGAACGTTTCTGTGAGATCGTCTGAAATCCGACTTGCCTCGGCATTTTCATCATCTTCACTGCAAAAAAGCTGCTGTGGGTTTTGAAAGAATGAGGAGAAAGTTGGGATGGTCCTTATTTCCGCGAAACGATTTTGACCCAAAATGTGATTCCTTTTCTCAGCGATCCACAAAACGTCTTGGTAGCTGGAGAAGCTGTGTTCCTTCATGATAAGATACCGTGCATGCGAGCGAATGCGACACAACAACTTTTGAAAGCGAACAACATGGAATTTTGGGGCAATGATGTTTGGCCCAGCAATTCCCCGGATTTGAATCCCGCCGAACACATTGGAGCAATAATAAAGGATGAAGTGGA
>JAQGBA010001788.1:0-12173 GCA_034698125.1 Prionchulus punctatus | reverse complement strand
TTTGGTTTAATATTATTAGAGTTATAGCCCAAGAGGTCTATGTCCAACCAGTTGGACAAATCCACTGAGGAGGTTATAATTACAACGAGCCCTTATCACATGTGTCTGTTGTGTTAATGTGTTTGTGTGTGACCGCATGTGCTGAATATGCGTCACATGTGTTTGTAAACTAGGTTTGCTACTTCTCAAGCAATTCAGTTACACTTCTGGAGCTGCTATAAACTCAGCCTAACTTAGCTAACTAGCCTTTGGATGAGCAAGAGCTCGATGGGCACAAGGGTTCCTAAATTAGCTATTGACTATAGTTGGGGACCTATAGCGGAGACAACAATAACAACGAAATTGAGTCTCAATATTTAATAAGACGATCAAGCTCCCACGTTAGGGTGAGCTACAACAGGGAACGTACCTGGTCACAAGGGTACGCCAGTGAATGATTCTTATACTGGCGGCGATCGTTCACTTGGCGGTGTGTAAGAGTGACGAGTGGCGGTCGTCGCACAAGCTTCGTTGGAATATATTTGAATTACAAAATATAATAAACAAAAATATAGTTCGAACGATTTTATATAAACGACGTCGCTCGATTCGAATGGCTCATTGAGAACGAAGTCGACACGAAAGAAACAAGAACTGGTCGATTTGAAAGTTCTCGAACCGAATGATGGGGTTTTTCAATTTCCCCCCCGCAGGTCGACTTCAGCCACCAGGTTGATCAGGTGAGAGAACTGATCGAGAGGGTGGCATCGAACCTGCTTTGCAGCAAACAGGTCAGACTACCTGAGTTGCCCTCTGGCGACACGAGCAGTTGGTGATTTATCCACCATCCACACATGGCCCCAGAGGCAGTGAGCCAGTGTTACTCGCCCCATAGAGCAAGCCGCGCACTCCAAGTGAGCTAGCAACTCTAAAAGAACTATCGTTCAGTATAGTTAGCATTCTATAGTTGAAGTATAGTTTAAGGAAGGGATGCGTGAACAGTGCCACTCGGCCCTCCGTGATCACCAATACGGCCCCGCGCCCCCAGCAGAAGCCACTCAAGGGTTACCTCAGTAAGGTACTGATTTATTACAAAGACAGTACAAAATATCACAATCGTTGGGGGGCTCTTGATTGCCCCCTTGGAGATTCCCTGGACTGATTGACGTGCGGCTTGTATTCGAGAGCCTGAAAGTACACAATCCTATTCCTACATGTTTATGTGTATGCGCTAAACTGTCAACCTCACGGAACCATATTGAAAGCTGTCAAGTTAGTTCCTCTTTCGAGAGTTTTAGCAATTTGACAAATTTATACTCTCATAGGTGTTGAATGTGTTGAAGTTGTAGTTGACTGTATAGAATGTGTTGATGAACAGCTAATATGTACTACGCGTGTTGAAGTGACTGTTGACTGTATTGGGAATGTCGTTGAACATGTGTACCAATTGTCTGTCCTTCGGCGATGAACCTGTCTTCTTGACGACTTCGCTCCCCTGATTACGAGCGTTCGTGCAGCTAAGCTACCTTCTACTCCACAGGCTGTATCAACAACTCCGTACACAAGAGCCAAACTGAAGACGAAGTGAAAATCATCACTTCATTGTAAGTTTTTACGCTTCATTGGCAGTTCTACTAGTTGGGAACGAACTCAGCCTCCAAAAATAGTCTCGTTCAGATATTCGAAATCGCCATCAAAATTAACGAAATCGTCACAAAATTCCGATAGTGAATAGTCCAAAGTCGAAATTCATTAAAAACGCGAAAATTGCTGGAAAACTCGTCTCGCAAGCAAAAAAAGTCGTTTCTACGTCCGATTTCGTTCTCTGGCAGCGAATAATTTGCATTTTCACATTTGCAACATCGAAATACAGATGAAACTTCCTGTTTCGTTTGCGCTTTCAAGACAACGCCAAAAAGCAATAAATGGCCCCATATGCAACGTCAAGGGACCATTCCGAATTTGAATATTAGTCTTTCGAAGTTCGACGCCTGTCCAGTGAGTTCAACAAGCAATGGCTTCAATGGTCGAGGGGTTCGACAGGGCTGTCACTTCCCATAGTGGTGATCCAGACTAAAAGGATGCCACTGGCTATCCTCAATCTAAATTTGTTTCAACTGTAAATAGATTAAAATTCGCTTCAAATTTTCAAATGCTGCTCAAAGAATCTCATCGTTATTTCGTTTCGTTTTCCTTGCTAATTTCGTCGTTTCTTCAATTTTCAAATTCGTTATGCAAATACATTTTGCTACAATAAATGTAAACGGGTGCTAGTGCAGCCTAGCCTGTTCACCTGGATAGGATTGTACAGTAGTGGTGGTAGCAATGTTACTTATGTTAGACATGCTAGCATTAACATGAAGTAATCGACGGTTTATTAAATATAAAACGTGAAGTTAAAACTAAACTGCTGTAAAATGCAAGTTATTGCATTTTATTTTTTCGATCTTATAATAGCTGGCGCACGCCACGAACAAATTCTTTGCATGGCAACTAAGATGACACAAAACCTTATTTACTTAACCGGCTAATTTGTTTGGCTTGACAAAATCTGATACAACTTATTTAAATCAGCTCTTTTAAAGAAATAAACAAGAAGATAATGTTTATGTCAAAATCGTATTCAGGGAAGATTTTTTCAGCTGTTATTATACTGGCTGTCAGTCAACACATTTGACACAAATATTAATTAAACTTTCACTTGAAACATCTGATAAAAGGGGATTTTTCTTTACTCAAAATGATTACATTAGTTATGTAATAAGATATTATAGATTTGATTCAATGAGCTGTTTATTTATTTATTTACTTTTAATTTCACTTCCGGTTTTTGTTGCCAGCAGTCTTACAAAACTTTGGAGTCAGGAAAATGTATGTGGATGACGGTCAACCACTATGGCACCAGGCTTACTTAATCTAGCAGGCATGTTTCCAGCCGCGATGTGCGCCTCACAGCGACAATACCGCATTAGTGCCCAATTACAGTGACCAGTATCATCCAAAACCAACCAAGCAACCTACTCTAAAGCCTTCTAGACACGTTGTGGGCTTTTGCGACTAGACTTGAATGTACCTTAACCTAACAACGTCAGTTCCGAAGAACTTGTGGGTGCTTCCAAACCCAGCTCCTGTTCCTGGATTCTTCTCGTCTTAGAATCTTCATCAGCACAACTTCATTTTCTTAGGGTGGTAAGGGGGGGGGGGGTAATTGCCAAGCGTCAAGCAAGCCAGGAAGCATATTCCGAAAATATTATGGCTCAGGCACTTTTTTTAATGTTGCCTCCTGGGTAAACTCCCTGAATTCTTTGGCATTCACTCCAAAAATTGATTTCCGGCTTAAAGAGTTTAATTTGATTTCGGACTGGCTCGATTTCCGGCTAAACATTGGCTTAAATTACAAAAAAACCTTTGCTTTGCTCCATTGCTAAACAACGATTAGATTTGCAAATGCTTACATCAATAAGTCGTGCTAGGTCCATCAGTCAGCCTACTGTACCGAGTGGGAAAAGCAGGGTCGCTGAGATCAGCGACTTTGCTTAGACCGATCCGTAAAAGGTTGTAGGACCTTTGATGGCGCCGGGCGACCCCTCCCTTTCCCTGGGGGTGGGGAGGGGGGCGGCCGGCCAACTTAGGCTTAGCCGAGGTTAAGGACTTAGGCTTAGGCTAGCCCATAATCAAGGCCAAGGACTTAGGCTTAGGCTATGTTTATACACTGTATATACTTATACTTATACACTGAACCCCAGATGCCTGGGCTTATTACTATCGTTATGTGACATTGTTCGTGCAATAAATGATTTTATCTCAATCTTTTTAAACAACAGACAGAATTGAATCTAAATTTTCTTGAGAACACATTATTCATAATTACGCTTCTTGCGCCCGGCACCAGTTGCAGCTGGAGGCCCAGTTGCTGCAGGACGCAGTGATATCGTCGAAGTTTCTGCTGTAGTCGACGACAATTGGGGCGCCAGTTTTGCACAGGTAATTTTGAGGTCCGATATCTCGAGGTTTAGTTGATTTTGTCTGCTAGTAACGTTACATCTTTGCGCGCCAAATTCCAAATTGCATCTAAAAATGTGCATAAGTGTTGTTTGTAGTAGTCCCCATATAAACTTTGTATTTTGAGGCGCATAATAGAATACTTAGAAATGAACTGCTCATAAACTAAAAAAGGTAAGGAATAGGTTTCAGGTTAATAAGTAAATAGGTTGATGGCCGAAGTCATGGTAACGCGCTATATCAAAGTCTTATTGTACAGGGAACGGCTTTGTAGCATCAATGTAGTGCGGCATGCCCAGCATAACTAAAAAAGTAACCCATAACCCAAATGGAAGCACAAACCTTTCAGTCTCCAGTCTAACAACAAGGACAGCTAAGGCACCAATTACCTTTGAGAATAAACAGGGCAACCTGCTGAAATAGTGGCGCAGGATGCTCGTTTTTTGTTGGACAAGGTGTTATACATGCTAATTTGATCATTTTGGTCGCATCTGCAGGTGGACAATTGAACCGCTTCAGTCGATGAAGTTTGATTTACATTGGCCAAATTGTATGCGTCAATCGCGGTGGTATATGTGGCTTCCTACAAGCGGGAAAAATTATAGAATTAAAGAATATACAGTAAAATGGGAAGGCTATCACCAATGCGATGTTCAATGGGAGTTTATCGGCATTGTCCACAACGCATTTAGCATAGAAGCGTTGTTGTTCATTGGATAGAAGTGTAAGTTCGTTCCTTCTGTTTGTAATATTAGCCATGCAAATGTCGTATTCTTGAGTGGGAGCTTGAGGCGGATTGATGATTGCTTTTTGGGCTACTAATGATAAGTACTGATTATAATACTCATCAGCTTGAATCAGGCAACGAGATAGCAAGTTGCAATTGTCGACAACATTCTAAAATCGTTGTAACAGAAATTTACTGATTTAAATTCTTCTGAAGGTGCAAAATGGCCTACCATTGACTGGACACTGATGGGCGCCACTGTTGTGATGACGAGAAGAGAAATCAGAGGGGCGATCGAATGAAACTTCATTATGTCCGACTTTGCAGCAACAAGCTTGCCGAGATTGCGGAAACTGATTCTACAACGATTGTATCAAATTCCAACTTGATATATATATACACCGGCTGTCTACTTATTTTTGAACCTGTTTTATTAATTGGAAAAAAAATCACCATGTTGTAACATTAGCAAGGGTTTCATAATTGGTTACCAGTTTTCAAACGAAGGGATTTAGTAGTGAATTGTTTTCAAAAGCCATTGCTGGCGTTACTGGATTTATCACACGATTTTATTGTACGTTTCCTGATTGTTTCGATCATGAGGTAATCTCTGGTGTGATGCATTCGGTTCGTACATCCTTGTTTCGAAAAAGAGTACTAAAATGAAACCCTAGACACCATTTTTATTGCCATAAGACCTTTCTGTAACCATCTATGTACCTCAAGAAACATCAAATCTTTAGTTTTAAGACACGCAATTCTTTAATCAACCTGTTATCAAGTACAATATTGAGTAAACAAACAAACAAACAAACAAACAAACAAACAAACAAATTTTATTTCTATTTCTATTTTTATGTTTTATGGACACCTTTTCCCATTATAAACGTAGTAACGGTTCAATATGTGTTGCCAACAAAAAACAGGGAGATTAAATTGCATTTTCTGAATTAGTTGTTCATGAAATAATAAATTTGATGCAGTTATAGGAAATTTCCAAACTGTTTTATGTGATAAACTCTCATTAACTCTTTCTTGTTAAAAACACAAAAAGTGCCTTTTGTTTCTAGAATTTCTAGATTCTTAAATCTGATTGAGTCAATGGGTGTGGTCAGGCCAGAAATAGTCTAAAAAGATTGGGAGGGGGGGGGGCGTTCAATTCAAAAAATGGCATCAAGATTTTTAACACTTAATTGTAAAATAGAAAGAAAAAAAAAAGAAAAAAAGAAGAAAAATTTGCACTTCTGATCAAATTTTAGAGACAAAACAAATCATGACGTCATTAAACTCGATGAATTAATAATTTTTTTTCTCTCTGACTACTTCTTTGTCCGCGGCTGTGTTCTCAAAAAGTGTGGGTGGTTAATTTCCTGGATTGTTGTGCGTGTTTTTTGTTGTGAATCCTCATTTAGAAAAGTTCTTGTGAATGAGGATCGCGTGATTAGTAAATACCTCATGTACATGTTGTGATGTTGAGAAGATTAATTATTTTACGTCTGAGACATGCAAATGATAAATATTGTTGTGTCGCAGCGATGTTATCTTTTGGAACGTATCACCCATTTCGCATCCCTGGAGACCACCTGCTCACGCAATGTAGTGTGCGTTAAAACGAGAATTGATTGCTCAATTTTGCTATTCTAAATTGAATGAAGGTTCTGAAATTCATTTCGAAAATATTTCCCTGTTTCAGTGACGAAGACTGAATTTTACCTCGAGCTAAAAATTTATCCATATTTTAAACGGATTAATAAAACATTTCAATAAAATTATATTATTTTGGACGTCAATTGATAACAGAATGTAGCCGTTCGCCGATATGTGTGCGCACTGAACTGGATGATTAAAATTAGGGATACGACCTCACAAAACGTAATTCGAGGTAAGAAAATTTGTTTTTTATTCAACAATAATCAAATTACCCTCCTTTGTTGCATAATAATGTGCTAGATGTAATTTTTTTCAGTGGAATATTATGAAAATGTGGAAAACTTATGTATTAGTATTCAAATTTATCCGAGGTGTAAAATCCAGACGATCCTCCACGCTGTCGATTACTCATCAACCGCCGGAAATCAGCCTTCAAAACAACGCTGTTAAAAATAAACTTAATATTCATCGAGCCAAAATTGCGCCCATATCGCTGACAGCGAACAAGGATCCCGCTGGATTTAGCGTAAGAAATGTCTAATTTATGTATTTTCTTCAAATTTCTTCAAACTTCTTGACAGTTGATGACTATAACAAATTGAAATTGTTATCCAATTATTTTTGCAGGGTATTGTTTCTCCGTTCGTCAACCAATCTATTACGAGACAATTGGCATTCGGATTTGTCGATGCTAAAGACAGTCAACCAATTACGCCAACTCGCACGTTTCGAGCGGAATTTTACAACGGGAAATGGGGAAATCTGTTGGCTAAAGTTATCACAGCTGTAGTTTTACTTGCCGTTTTATTGTTTATAATTGTGATATTGGCAAAGAAATAAAAATTGTAACTTAATGGTCATTTTTTCTTGTTTTACAAAATATTATAACTACGATTGGAATAAAAGTACAGTAAACCTCAAGATAAAAGTGGCAATCCGTATTCAGGTACTTTAGTAGTGCAGGATGATGAGCGGACAGCTGTCAACCTCAACAAAACCCATTCTCGAAAATCGATATCTGAATACGGAATGTAAATTAAAATTTTTTTATTATTATACTGGTAATTTTATTCCAGCCATAGTTGGGAAAGACCTTCAACGAAAATGATAATTTATTTAATTATAGTTATAAAAATATGAAATTAACTTTTATTCTGGTTAAGCAAACATAATATGATGAAATGGTTTATAACAATTAATTGTAATTGTAATAGTAATTTTGTTGTCACAGGTATCTAAAGTAGCGTAACGATACTTTAGCTCTTCCTACTCGTCAAATGCAGCAGTAAAATATAACTGTAAGTTCAAGTAGTAACAATGCGGCAAGTAACATGAAATAACAAAACAATTGGATTCAAAAATGTCATTAGTTTTCGAGCTAGAGGTCCGATATCGCAAGCTTGAATTGCTTGATATTTGAAGATAAATTTAACAATATCTTCCATTTGGTTCCAAGCGTCATTAACTTTTTTGCAAAAGCGACGGTGACCAGATTTAGAATTTGATGTAATTACTTCGAAATTTAAACCTGATTTGCTTAATCGGTTTTCGAATTTATAAGACGGACAATTAAAATTCTTCTTCAAGCAGTCAGGCAATAAAGAGCTACTAGCTTGATATGCAATTGTTTATAATTTGGTCAAATAAAGAACATCTATCTTTTTCCATCCGAGAACAATAATGCAGCTTGAAAATTTGATTTCTTCTCCAATTTTATGAATTGATTATAATTGAAATGACTGTTGTTTGTGCCAGTCACGAACTTACTTAACGCTATTATCACATTTTGAAAAATGAACTTTTTTTCTCAATCAATTATCCAATTAAAATTAAAATTGCAAAAAAAATTAAAAGAACATAATGACGAATAGAATTAATTAATTTATTTCCCCCTCATCTTCAACCACATTGGGCAGTTTAAACAAACCCCATTCCTTTAGCACCCCCCCCCCCCCCCATCATTTCAGTGTGGTGGAACCTCCCTCTACCCACCCCCCTTATTTTTCAATGAAACATTTATCTAAAGCTGATTAAATACATTTCAGATTTCTCGTTTTAAACTCCCCTCCTTTCAACAATTCCCGTAATTTTTTTGATATTTTTTGTCCAGGAATATAATTTATGGGAACCATTTTGTAAATGCACGCAAGTACAATTCGTTTCATTACAACCGACATATTTTGTCTGCTGCGTACGTTAAAACGATAAGATGATTCGAAAACAACAAAAAAATACAAAAAATGTCGAAAAATAGCGTTCAAATCGGCGAAATTTTGTTACGAGATCATTTCGGCGACGTCGTCTCGTCCGTGGGCACGTTTCTGTTGAAAAATGGCTGGTCGACGTTGCACGCCATTGGATTTCGAACCCAAATCGCGTTAGGACAGGTAAAATTCGATAGCTAGACACTTTTCGTGTTTTCTCAATCGTTTGTACGAGCAAATTTCGCTGATTTAAGGTCAAACAATCACTGCACGTTTTGCTACAACACAATTTGGCCACGTTTAAAGGCGACGAGCGGGGTTTAGTCGAATTTCACTGCGAAATTAATTCGGTGTTGTTGTTGGCCCGCTTTCCCTGGTACATGCACGCCACGAAAAGTTTGTACGGCGACGTCGGCGAGTTGATCGTCGAAGAGATTTTAGCCAACGGGCAGTTGTCGTTTTCGCAGATCGTCCAGAGGGTTTTTCCCATGGCCGAATCTTTGAGTATAAGCCTCGAACGAAAGCGCAGACAGAGAGCTTTAGACGACAATTTTTTGTTTTTCTCCTCAAGACCTGTGCAAGAAACCTGAAGAAGTCAAAGAACGGTTCGTTAGATTGGCGGAGACGCAATTCGTACGTCGATGCCCCGAGATCGTCTACGAAAATGCTGCGCCCGAAATCGACCAAACTGTGCCGACGTTCACAGAATATCGGGACCCTTTTTTGCTCCCCGATGCGATTAACATGAAAGTAGCCAGTGAAGGTAAGTCACTCGTGTAGTTCGTGAATTTTATATTGTCAACTATAGTTCTGCTGTGGCAGTAAATGTTACTAGCCACGACGACTTTCTTGTTTTATTATTGACAATGATTCGCTGTTCTTGATTTACATTTTGGTCAGATGCTACTGCTAAGAATCCAACAAAGAAACGAAAATTGGACGATGTGGGCCCGTCGGGTGATCCTGATGGGTCGATTTTATGGAAAGTCAATTTCGATAAATTTCATCAATACGCTCGTGATCAATTGATTTTGAAATTAATTGGAAATCTTATCGATGATGTATGTTTCAAAAATTTATCTGATTTCTTGGTTGTCATTAATTTGAAAATTTTGCACATTTTGAAGAAGTCTGTGGATGTTATGAGAGCATTTTTGCGTCTGAGTGAAATTCGGAGTCATCCAGATTCATCCAAATCTCTCGCTTTATCTCTAAATGAGGTCAGATTGTGATGGCATTGCATTCAATTTTTGATCGTTGCATCCATTTTCAGGCCATAAAATTGATCCCAGATTCTGCGAATATGGTCCAAGCGCAAGTCGAACAGTACACAAATGCTATTCGAGACGATTCTGTGCGTTTCTTGATTTGCATTGTTAAAGTCTGTTTATTGAAATCTTGAAACATTTTTCAGTCGAGAATCCTTCAGAAAATTGGTGAAAGTGGTGGTGGTTTGTACGAAATTGGTAAATTATTTAAAGCTACATTTCATTTTTGTACCTTTCAAATCTTTTTGTTCAGATTTTTCAACTGCAGCAACGCTTTTGGCAAGGAACGCCATTGAAGATCTGGTCAGGGAAAAGTAAAATTGCACTCCCTTTGTGTACACTTTTGATACCACAAATATGCTTCAATCGCTTCAGATTGGGTTCAAAAGCGTTACGAATATTTCGTTTGCTCTTATCGAAAGGGCATTTGGAGCAAAATGAAGTCAGTCTGTCAAAAAAATTAGCCAGCGTTTTTGTTCGTTTTAACCATCAAAAAGCATATTTTTAAAATACATAGGTTGAGAAAATGGCAATGTTACCAAGCAAAGAAGGAAAAGAATTGACGTATAAATTGTTCGCCGAAAATTTTATAGTTGTCAAGGTTAGTTTTATTACAATGTTATTCATGGTCAAAAATATAGTCCATTCATATCTACGGCTGGAGAAAATGTACAGTAATCGTCAAGTTAAACTTTACAATCTGTATGAGATTAGGTTCAGTTAGACAGCGGACTCTTGTCTGTATCATGCTGCGTGCTTTAAATCGATATCTGAATATGGAGTATAAATTTTAACTTGAAGATTACTGTACTATTTTCCTGCTATAGTTGTCAAATATATTGCAGGAAGTGCCTAAAACTACAGATTTCGCACCATCCAGGACATTTTATTTGTTTCATGTAATTCTTCCGAAAGTTGTGCGAAAAATTACTGATGAATGCTACAAAGTATTTGGTTTCTCATCACTTTTTTGAATCACCTAAATTTATACTTCCTTGAAGGCCTTGACGAATTTAATTCTTCGCAGAGAGCATGAATTTGAACAAAACAAGTTTGAGACTGCTAATGAACATTTATAGTATTAACTTAATAATTTCGAGCTTACATTTCTCCTGAAGGGCATTGCTGGATAGGCAGGAGCGATTAGACGCTGTAGTTGCTAACATTCAACGTGATCCGCACATGGACGATGAAGCTAAAGCGCAGCACGTGGCCGACATTGAAGAAGCTTATGTAAGCGTGGCTGAGAAGGAGATTTTAGCTAAATACCGACGAACTATTGCGAAAATTCAACAAGCCGAAATCGAAATCGATCAAACTTTATTGATATTCCATTTATATTTCAAATATCTACCGCCTCCCATCTTGCCCGGGAAAAAGAGGCAAACTAAAGTGAAGGTGGTAGAAAAATAAACTAAAATGGAATCGAGTCATGGACACTTTATTGAATATGCAAAAGAAAGATCAAGCTTGACACCTGTTGAGGCGGCTTTAAAATAATAAAAATCTTACAGAAATCTCAAAATAAACAAACAAATAAGCTCTTCAGAGATTATTTTGATACTGAATAACTAAATCATTCAAATTAGTATGTCTATGGAATGCTCATGTTGTGTAAAATAATGGTAGTCAAGCAGCTTCAGTAGTTTCTTCTTGCATCACAGCCATTTTTAGAGTTGCTAAAAGGAAGAAACACAGTGACACCTGCATAAAAGCGTGTACTTTTGTAATAAGTATAATGAAGTACAAGGACCTTACAATGATTAATCCTGGATGAAGGAATAGTGGACAGCACTACTGATAGGACAACAATAATCTTACCCACTACTATTTAGCTTCCGATGCCTGTTTCACTCTTCAAAGTGCAGGAAAATAGTTTTTTCTTCAATAATTTACTCCAATAGACATTTAAACTCAAAATTCGTCATTATCAGCAATTGAAGAGTATTGTTTGTCACCTTTGCATCTTAATTGCCTTTGTAATTGCCCTAGTCGTTGCCTTTGCCCTGCCTTTACTGGGGTCATTGAATCCATTTTTGCCTCGGCCTATAGGATTTCTAAAATCTGCAAGCATTGTTTACAGGCTAATAAATGTGAATCAATAATCTCTACTTTGGGATATATTGGTTTTGGTTTAGTTCACCATCATAAATGTACTTTCGGCAATTGGAGAAGTTTAAGTAGATATGATTGCATATGTGGAAGTCCATATTTCAATATTTCAATATTTTCATGTTTTTTTTGTCTTCAATGTAAGTTCGATATAAATAAAGCTGTGATAAAAAAATTAACGATTGGATTTTGATTAACAGACATGAAGGATTTTTTGACTCTGTATAACTG
>JAQGBA010001787.1:0-12175 GCA_034698125.1 Prionchulus punctatus | reverse complement strand
GTCAAAGGCGCTGCTCAGTCATTATATAACGATCTCGAAGCGCGAAATCCAGCTCTCGCTAGCTGGGATGAATGGTCCGCCGCGTTCTTAGACCGTTTCCCCGACAATCGACAGGTGGACATGAAATACGAGCAACTGATCGCTCGCACGCAACTGATCGGCGAGAGCATGACTAAATTCGCCGACGACATTCGTCACCTGGCGAAACGAGCCATTCCGAATTGGACCGGCACCGATGAAGACGATGTCGTGGTCAAAAACCACTTCATTACCCATTTAACCCCTAACATAAGACGTTGGGTGCAGAATAGCGAGCCACGGAGCTTCGAAGACGCCGTCGCGTCAGCTCAAAAGCATGAGCAGCGTGAACAACAGTGCTACGGTACAGTAAGCTCCACCGCTATCGCCATGTTAGGCTTAGCGTCGCAACAACAAAGCGCCGCCATAAATGATTTGACCGCTCGAATGAATAACATGAGCGCCATAAATTCGTCGACAAATTCGCGAGAACAATCCGCCGACAGCGGAGCGATAAATCGAAATTACGATCGAAATGCGTCCGCATCGTTTCTAGGACGTGGGCGTGCGCGATATCGAAATTGGAATAACAATTACCGATCGGATCGAGGTAATTCGTGGCGAGGTCCCCAAAATCGGGCCCAAAGTTACTACAATGGAGGTCCTCAAAACGGACGAAACTCGAACGGTCAGTCCTACTGTACCTATTGCCGTCGCACGGGACACCACCGTGTCAATTGTTATCATTTAACAAATTCAAACGAGGAGTACCAACGTTCGGAAGCCGCCCAATACCGCGGTCGTGGAGGCTCATCTCGTGGTTGGGTGTCGCAGCCTAGAGGTGCGTCCGGCGCCCAGAGCTCTGGTCAACCGGTTCGGACTAGCTCGAGGGTCGTGCAGAGTCGAGTGTATAATAGTTCCGTGGGAGATGAGGACCAGGCTAGTAGCGATATTCGAAATGAAAACAATGGAGCCGACGTTTATTGTACATCGATTCTTAAAGTTCAATTTATTTCATTGGAAATTTCCACTATGTAAGTAACATAATATTCTCGTCCAATGTACATATTTTTAGATACAATTTCTATCTGATTTTACCACCTTTATTCGAATTTACTGGGTCAATTTCTTGTATAAATAGGTGAGCATTTTCAAGCCTTTTCAGTTGATTTTATTTCGTTTCAAAAATGTTGTGGCCCGTTAATGTAATTTGTGATTTTATTTGCGAATAAATTTTGGTCGAAATTAAGGTCGCAAGAAGGAACCACTGGTCATGTCACTTTCCCTTCAACTGTTAGTTCTGAGATAATCGACTACAGGTGGGGATCGAACGGCTATGTTTCTTCGACAAATCACTGGTCTATTGGAGTGGTTTCTGGCAACTGATGGGCGGCTATGTCCAGGATTCGGTAAGCAACTCGGTAACTGTTTTTTAAGCGACACTGCCCCAGTTACACCCACCCCTGTTTGAAAAATTTTCAATGCATACTTTTTCGCTCTGAATGTGAAAACTGTACGATACCTTGATAAGAAATACAATCTTTCAACTGAACATAACATGCAACTCGATCGCCATTCCAGCGGTTTGCGCCTCTGGGAAATAGCTTTTTATAACTTCTTAGAGAAATCTAACTTCACTCCCGTACGTCATGGTCTGAAACAATATAATATAACGGCATGCCAATTCTCAAGAAGTGGTCACTGCTCAGCGATGGAACATTAGAAAGGATATTGGCAAACGCCCGGTTGCCACTGCCTGTTGCATATTCTTGGCAAGCCTCCTTCTTGGTAGCGATTAATGTGTTTGGCTAAGGCGTTAACCAAATTGTGCGATAAACCTAAGTAGCAGCTCAGGGTTAAACATTCATTAACAAACCTGCCGGCTACACTTAAAATGTTTAAGTTGGCTAGTTGTGTTATTTTTTATTTTTTTTACAAAAATTTGTATAAACGTGAACAGGTGACAAATATTGGTCAATGGAAAAAATGTTCAGAAACACATCTTGTTACAATAATATCGTCTGATACAAAAGAAAAAATGCTCAACATTAAACAGTAACAAAAAATTTAAAAAACAGATCTTTCCAACATTGAACTGTGTACAACATTTTTACTGTATATGAGGCAGACATTTTTTAACTAAATCAGCATCTACACTACCGTCAAAAAAAAATCGATAGGTTACCAAAACGTTGTAATTGTCATGAATTTGCTGTAAGACGTCGTAAGAAAGTCTGCTGTGAAGTATTTATTTGTAATTATTATGCATTTTGCAGTCCTAACAAGCAGTTTGATTGCATCATTGAGTAATTTCCAAGGAGTGACAGCCCTTTCACAGTTACTTCAGTAAATTTGGAAAAAAGCAAATTTTGCGGTTTTTGAGTGGCGGTCGAATTATAACTAAAGCATGGCCAAAAAAGGTAAGATTCATTTCAGTGATACATGAAAATGTTCAGCAGAAAATGCAGAATCGAACCAGTGTATTTGCACCGAGCTGCTGTGAAAACTGGCGAAGCAATCACACTGCAAAGACATTTGCTCAAAGAGAGTAGGTTGCACAGAATCACAGTGGTTGTACTGAATACTAAAATCTTTTTCAAGCGAGAAATACACAGTCTTGTAGAGCAGAAAATTCTGCATAAAATCAGTAAACTTGCATTAGTGTATTAGGCTTGATGTGTTTTAAATTAACAGCGCTGAAAATAAACACAAATCGAAAATTGCAGACCTATCGATTTTTTTTGGACAGTAGTGTATAATTTAATGCACAATTGAAAACTGCTCTCTACTAGTACCTTGTAAAATAAGATTTTTTGCTTTAGTGTACTTTTAGAAATATTTAATTTTTTTATTACTTTTAAGGCAAAAATGAAATTTGTAATGATAATGTTGATCGTCGCCATCGCCTTGATAACCGTCACTGACGTTATCCAAGCACAGAAAGGAAAAGAATGAAAGGATCTTTCAACTCTCAACCATGCAACTCAGGGGGTGGAGCTGCTGGTTTCTGTGAAAAAGAACGTCTTGGAAGTAAAATGCGAAAACGCAGCGTTTAGGCTATTTTTAAAAATTTTTGGATTGACAAGACGGGTAAACTAATGAACCATGCTATTGTAATTTGATAATCAACGTATACCTTTATTTAAATTGATGCACCCAACCTGATTCATTCTTTGACTGAATGTAGAAATTATTACTCAAACCTTGTACATGTACTCGTACAAATATCGCATCATATTTTTTTTGCTGTACAATCATTATGTGATCCACGTTTCGACTCTCAATAAAGAATATTACAATTATTATGATCAAATAGTTAGAAACTATTTAAAAATGAAATTGTAACTGCGTAGATACCCACTATAAAATACAATACAAGTAAGGTTACAATTCCTTACCAAGTGGACACTAATCGGTCTTAAGTGCCTATCCAGCCAAGTTGTTGTGTTTTCCTGTTCTAATTTCCCACATTTTTTGAAAATCTTCTTGTAGATCGCAGTAGCATCGCATTGTGGATATCAGCTTCGCGAAGTGTGAACCACTGACAGTCTGGATAACATACGAGATGTTGATGCAGAACAATGGGAATGTCACTGCCCTGAGGATGGGTGAACTCCTGGTCTTGTAAACCGCATTCTAATTTATTGAAACACAGAGATTTGAAGAAAACCATGAAGAAAAGACTGAAACCTAGACCCTTCGTGATACTACAATCTGACCAGATAGAGAAAATCTTACAATTTAATTGAAGATCGAAGATACATTCTCAGTAAAAGTAAACAAGTCATAAATTTTGATCAATGGAAAAATAGGCGTTTATTTTCAGAAAAAACGTCTAGTTAGAATACTCATAATATCATCTGACACAAAAAAATGTCTTAACCTTAACAATAGCAACAAAGTTGTAGGAAACAGATACTTCTAACGTTTATGTTTGTCCAATATTTTTTTATTGTTAGGCAGCCATTTTTTTTAACTATAGCTATATATCAGCATCTATAATTTGGTCCAATTGTGGCTACTCTTTGCTAAATTAAATATTAATACTGGTTATAAGATCAGATTTTGAAACATTTTTGTACAGACACATATTCGAGTAGCATTCGCTTCATCAACTACATTATTCCGTTCGGCCCGCTTTACTTTTGATCATAATCTTGTCCTGAATAATCAAAAAATTTACACTGACCTTGTTACAAATATGGTCTGCCGTTCGGCCTTCTGTCAACTTTTCGAACCTAGTTGGATTTTCTTCACAGCACGCATTTCAGAGGTGTTGACTTTGTAGGTGCGGATGAACCAAACTTCAAAACTAATTTGTATTATGAATCGTTTCTTTGGCATCATCATACAACACTACATTGTTATCCAAATCCATAATGTATGTGTCTGTGTGTGTAACTATGATCCAAATGCAATTTGACGTAAGCTGAAATGGTCCAGTAGGGGGCCGTGCACAAATGACGTCATGCAAATGAGGGGTGGGGAAAAATGATCATGACATGGGGAGAGGGGGGGTTTAAGAAAAGTGGCATCATTTAGTGTAATGTGTTGTGTAAAGTGCTTCATGTGTAAACTATGGAGTCAAAATTCCAACTTTCAAACTGTATTTCGCGCTGAAAGCTGGGACAAGATACGTTATCTGCTTCCAAACACACACAAAGCAAAACGTTCTTATTTTGGTTTGATTTAACCAAATGAAGAATTGGATCATACTGTACAAAAATTTTTGATGTAGGAGGGGGATCTGGCTATAAGTGATGCCATGCTACAGGGGTTCGAGCAAATGGGGGAGGGAGTTGGGTTTTGAAAAATTTACTCGAGCCCAATCCATCTTATACACACCTGAAAATTTCTCATCGTAAGTTGGTGAAACCCAAAATTAACTTTTCGTCATATGGACCCAGTTCTTCAAACATCTGTTGTTATTCGATGGCCAAATGGTTGACAAACTAGCATCTTTGACCAGTTGTTCTCTTTTCTGTTGAGCGATTGTCAAGGCTTCTTCCATCTCATCACCTCCGATAGACAATTTCAAAGTCTTCAATAATATGTTTCATCTAAAAATAGGAACACTGTGAAAATTTTTAGCAAAAAAATAAATAGAACCGCTTTCGCAGTTTTGGAAAAAAACAGATGTATTTTCTTTTTAAATTTTGGTTGAAGTGAAGTTTTCACGAGCCTTTCACGAGTATAGTTTCTGTTCAACTATAAAAATAATAATGATTTTACTCTGTTTCCATTTTCCTCTTGTTTTTTAAAAATTACAACGCATGAAAGCTAACATAGCATGGATAACAGAATGGGAACAAGAAGAACAAAATTGTTTACTTAAATTTGTCCCTGAGCTCTAAATGTCCAGCATAACTGGCTAGCGGCGGCACAGTAAGTACTTTTTTTTTCAATAACGTTACATGGTAACAAATTCCAGTATTTTACAATTTGACGGGCAAAAATGGATTGCGACACGTTGGTTCGTGAACGACGTACATAACGACAATAATTGTGCGTTTTAAGCATAACAAAAACGGGCGTTTTAACAAAAATATTGTCGAACTTAACATCTACCAATTTATTTATAATTTTATGACAAAAAATTATATGTAGAATGGGGGCTAGTCCTGTGGATCTAACCCCTTTGAATACACTTCCTTATTCATCTTAGCTCAGCCTAACTTAGATATTGGCGCCTTTGGTCAAGCCGAGGACTCAACGAGCACTAGAGTTAAAATTAGCTACTGACTATAGCTGAGGGACCTATAGCTAAGGCAACATCAACGACGAAACGAGGTCACTCTTTTACCAAAACGATCAAGCCCCATTGCAGGTGAGCTACACAATGGACGTACCTAATCGTTAGGGTGCCGCAGTGAATGGTTCTTCTTCCGGCGGCGATCGTCCAACTAGCAGTTCGTAAGAAAGCGTAGTGGCGGTTGACGCACGGGTTTTCGGGATGTCTATATCGTGAATTCGAATATGGTGGAAAATATAAAGTGAACGATTTTAATAAACGCTGATCGCTTTTGGAGAGGCTCACTGGGAGCACAATGACGTAAAGGAAACAACACATCGCTCGACAAACTTCCCAACAAGGCTAACTGGGTTTAGGAATTTCCCCTTCAGGTCGACTTTTGTTATCAAGTGATCAGATGAATCATCTGATTGAGTAAAAACTAATTTACACTTTTCGAACCTTTATCCAAACAGGATCAAATTATTAGCAACTTTTTACTCAATAGCTATCGTCTGTTCGCTGTATTTATCTCTAGTGTTATTATTAGCTGTAGATATTCATCTAAATCCGGGAGCAGAGCAAAATTCGAATACGAAATCTATTTCTTTTGCGTCATTGAATATCAATAGTTAAAATGAAGAAAGACAGTCAACTTTTCAACGAATTTAAATCATCCTATTTAGTTCCACATGCGATAGATGTGCCAGCTTTGCATGAATCAAAATTAGACAGCTCGTTTCCAGTTGCATCATTGTTGATTCACAGATAGAAACGATAGAAAATGGAAAAGGAGGAGGCCTTATGACGTACTTAATTCATTACTAACTGTTCAAAATATACTGCAATTAGAAAAATCGGATCGCTTGAAAAAGTGAAAAAATTTTGAAATCCAACTTTCCAGAATTTTCAGGAAACAATCATCGATAACCATTGCGAATTGTTACAGAATTCATGGTCTCTACCTTCGAATTCATGGTCCCACCTACGACTTCACCTGGTCTCTACTTTCGAATTCCTGGTCGCTACCTTAGAATTCCTGGTCCTACCTTTGAAACGTATGAAAAACTTCGCTACCTGCGAATTTTGCAAGATATCTCGCCGAAATTCGTACTTTTGGGGGATTTAAATTTGGATCTGCTTGATTCCTCAAAAGGTACTCATGTCAAGAACGCTTGTTAACTTTCAACTTAACATGTATTGTTAACGAACCGATCAGAAAAAACAAGTCGCTTTTAGACGTCATAATTTATTTGGAAGAAACAAAGTTAGCGAATTGCTCAGTCATAGCTGATTCTCGTCAGTGGTTGGATTGGACCATGCCTTAGTTATAGCCAGATGAATACTATCAACAGATTTATTTACTAAAAAGTTCGCATATTCGTTCGATTTTCAATTCAGCAAATTCTAGAAGATCTTCAGAACACGCCACTGCATACATTAGTTAACATGTCCGATGATCCTGCGGATCAATATCATACGTTCATTCAAGTACTATCCAAAACTGTTGACAATCAGATTCCATTATGCAAAACTATTGATCACCCAAAGCTGGTACCATTCATATCAGCCAAATGGGATAAGGCGAGAATAAATCGATATCAACTGTTCAACAAAATACCGTGTATCGTAGTAAATAATAAATCAATCAAGGACAGAAACACTATCAAGTGAAAGAATTACTGTGAAGGACGAGACAAAGCTCAAAGGCTTCGCAAAATTGATAAACTCTCATTCAAAATCACAGTCAACAGCAGCCTGAGGGATTTTTACTCTAAATTTATGAAATCCTTTCCGGCAAAGAAAACTCAAAATCAGCACAACATAATTCTAAAAGATGCAAATTTAAAGATAATCATTGACACGAAAATGGTAACGATTTGCCAAACATCATATTTCCTCAAAAGTTAGACCAGGTCCATCTTTTTTTCAACCTCATTAAAAGGGGTCTAACTTTCGAGCGGGGTCTAACTTATTTTCAGATTCTTATTTCAGATATTTTCAGCCAGGTTTAGTTTTTAATCCACGTGCGACAAAGTAATTTCGACACAAGAAACATTAATTTCTTTTAGTATTCAAATTCAATTTCTTCATCTGTTTCAGATTCATACTTCGGTTCTCTGTTTACAATCACAAGTTCATCGAAATTCAACAATTTATAAATCAGCATTGCTAAAGCAGCATTTTAGCAGCAGAAAGTACACTAAAATAATGGTTGCTTAGAAATGAAATGTGAAATACTTGGGTTTCAACTCATGATTCAATAGTTAGACCCGGACCTAACTATCAAGGGGGTTCTATCTTTTTTCAACTTTATTTAAAGGGGTCTAACTTTCGAGGGTGGTCTATCTATTGAGGAAATACGGTACTTTTGCCCAGTAACTGAAAAAATTGCGCCAAAATTCGCGATAGAAGGAGTTTTGGATGATTTTACTGATCACATCAGTGTTAGATTAATAAATGACAATTGTAATCAATCGAACGGGTTCAAATTCATGAACATTAATGAGGACGATCTTCGAAAAAAATTTGTAGCTTTAAGTTACAAAACCAGCTGGCATTAATGACATTCCGGGTTTCAATCTACAAGTCGAAATCGAAGGTATTGATGGATACGAATTTGGAATCGTGCGGCATCGTCGACGCCGATGGCGAAATAAAATTTGCTGCTTCAATCGGTCTACACACCGACGGGCGATTTGTTTTTCCGACCGGTCGACGATCAGTAATAAATCGTTCTTGCGCCCGTTTCGAACTAATTGCGGTTGATTATCGGTTTGAATTTTGATATTTTCGGTAGATTTCTAGGTACGAAGTGACCAAGCCGGCCGTCAATTGGCGAACGTTCAGCGCCGATTTGACGACGACGTCGATTCTTCAATGCTCGCCGTCGGCCACCGAGGCGAAAGCCGTTTTTTATATTCAAGTATTTTTTCATCGGTTAAATGAATTCGACGTTTCGCAACAAATCGACGACGATTTCTAGGTCTGGGCTGAAATGGAAAGCGCGTTTTACGAAAACTCGAATAAAAATAATCTAATCACTCAATCGTACGTCGTGCATTTGCATCCGCCGGTTACCTTTCACAACGTCCTGCCGTATCCGATTCAAATTCTAGCGCGCTTAAGTGTCGATGCCCGGCGACGTTTTTTGTTTTTCGTGCGACGTTTCGAACAATTTTTCGATTTTCCAGAAATGACCGACGTCGATGACGCGAGCAATTGCAACAAAATAAGGTGGGCGTTTTGCGAAACAAGTATGTCGAAAGTAAAAATCTTGCAAGCAAAGTTGCAAAATTCAAAATTCCGTTCTGAGCATCATTTTCGCAGGTTTAGGAGCTCGTTGTGAGGAAACTTACAAATGTTTTTTGTTGTCGCACGTTGGACACGGATAATCAACTTGACCAGTGGTCAACTATAGTCGATGTATTCTATAGTCGGTGATCAATTATCGACTCGGGAGTACACAACTGTGGGTGGTTCTGTTATTCAATCTCTACTTACTCTCGACGAATAACAAATCTGAATATAACTTCAGGTATCGTTCTTCTTTCTTTGCTTATGGTGCGGGTTTGAAAATCGTTGTTTGCTTCTTCTGTAATACTCCGCCTGTCCCTTAGAATATCCTTACATTGACAAAGATGACATATACAAAAATACTGTATCATAAGACAAACAAATCTGCAACATATGAATCATGGAAACTGAAGAAAGTTTGATGAAAATCATTTGTTTTCCTGTATTTGAATAAGGAACACTGCTTTTAAATTTCATTCAGTGCACGACGTCCACGTTTTTCGTCGATTGCAACAGCCCTGCCCTTGAGTATCGCTATTGCCTAATTCGGCATAAACTTTTGATAAATTTCTCAATGCGGGAGCAAGCATGTAGTTGTCTGGTCCAAAATGTTGTTCTAAGAGTGGCAATGCCTTATCCATTAGGTTTTAGCTTTTTCGAGATCGCCTAATTTGTAATGAGCATGGCCTAAATTAGACAATGTGATCGCAACTTAAAAGTGATCAGGTCTAAAGTATTTTCATTTATTATCAGAGCTCTTCCAACAAAGCTTTCATTTTTTCCGGGTTGCCTAAATGGCCATATGCATTTCCTAAATTTTCCAATGTAAATGCAACTTCAAAGTGATCAGGCCCATAGCGCTTCTCTTTTATTATCAGAGCTCTTTCCAATAGCACTTTCAGTTTTGTAGGTTCGCCTAAATGAGAAAAAGCAAACGCTAGCTTGTCCATAGTTTCAGCAACCACAGTGCTGTCGCTCCCATATTGTTCAGTTTGGATGGATAAAAGTTCTTCAAGAAATGCTCGTTTCAACTGTCCTCATCCATAAAGTAATTTACATTGGACACTTGAGTCAACAGCGTTTTCAGAGTTGTTTGTTCGACTGTGGATTTCATCCCAGCCAAAGTTTAAGTTCTTCCATAAGTTTTTCGGAATGAGTTGAAAGTTGTCTCAGTTTACTGAAGTCGTTGGACGACTTCACTTTTGAGCAATATATCTCCACAAGGTGACAAGCATCTGTGAGCGTTATTTCTTCCATCTTTTGCTGCTTTGTCGCTGGCTAAATAGGAAATCATATTCAAAATCGCTAATGGTAACATTAGCTGGAACCTTCCTTTTTACCAAAAGCGAAATATTTTTTCCAAAAATGTTGGATGCCAAGCTCCCGTCACCCTTGCCCATCCAAATTTGCTTTTTATTGTCATGACCACATTGCAAAAGCTTTTGCATCAAACGATTCCAAAAGTCATTGAAAAACTTATGATTTATCAAGTCTTTTCTTTTTTCTTTGTATTCATTCTTTGAGGTAGTTGCTCTTCTTCATCTTTATTTTTAACTCAATTTTGATGAATTTTCTAGCTTCATCCAACGTGAAAATGTAAAACTTAAAGACTTTGATCAGCCCCAGTCTTGATACAGAGAAGTTATTAAAATATGCATTTTTCGTTATTTGGGCCACTCAGAAAGAATCCATCACTTATTGGTTTGCCGCTGCGAAAATAAGTTAAGATAGGAAATATGTTTTGTTAATTTCACCTTTATTACAGATTTCAATATGTGATTACGATTTTTAAAACGAATAAATATAATTGTGATAACTGTAGGTAGATAACAGTTGAACTACTTTATAGTTCACCTAGGTGTCTATTGTCTGCTTGTGCTTTGGATTTTTAATTACCTACTCAAAGACCAGGTGGGTCCAAAAAATTGTCTTTTCAAAGTGTGTGGCAAATTCGTCTTTTCCATGATTTCTTTATCACTCAGTTTGTCGTAATTCCCAAAAATTTGTTTCATAGCCAAAAAACTTAGTGGCTGCACATCGATTGATATGCATAAAGCTGTTGATTTTTCACCAGTTTGATCAGTCCCTGTATCAAAACCGCCTGGATAGTTGTGTCGATAATTGATAATGTCCAGAAATAGTAAATTTGATGAACAACAGGATTTCATGATGTATGATTCTTCTAGCCTCCAATCTACTTCATATTTTAGACCAATTGGCAATTTCTCCCAATGACTCTCACGTAGCTCATAAACTGGATAAAAATATGAACCTGCTGTCATGGATGAGCATGTCCAAGAAAGTCATGCATATTTTTTGATTAAATTGTGCAAAGCAAAAGTTCATCACTGCCGGATTATCTAAGGGGAATAATAATTCTTTCGCAGACCACATGTTCGTTTTATAGTTGTAAACTTCCATCAACTGTCCATTCATTGAAAAACACGAAAGTTCCGTTTCACCAAAAAAAGGTCGCAACGGAAGATATCGTTGTTTACCATAATCAATTTCTGTTAAGTACTTGAGACTGAAAGTGTTGTCGAATTGATTTAATAAAGTGCGATAGATAATGAAAACGATGTCTAGTGCATTGTTTCCAATTCGAGTACTATGAGTGACGAATATCCAACCAAGGGCACAGCAATGATGTAATGATGTCATGGAATGGAAATCCAATTCAAGTTTGCCTTCAGGAGATTTTACATAAAGTACAATTTCATTTTTTCCAATCGAATATAAATAAAAACCAAGATTGGTAGGATTAAAACTTCTCAGATTTGACGAATCTTCGTCAATAGAATGAAGCTTTGCAATGAGAATTTCATCACCATTCGCGTTGAGCGCAGATGTTTCATATGAGTATCTCATTTTTTCGTGAGCTGGGAACAGTAAAACATTCAGCACATTTATTTTCTTTGTAAGTATCGACAGAACGAGAAGTTCTATTTCATCCTTGTCGCCATTGCATTGGCGTGTAACGTTTTTCTGAATACCATAAATTAAATTTTTGTATTTGTCGAAACCCAACCATTTTAATTGACCACGGTTGTAATCAAAATTAAAAATACACCTTTCAATTGGATTTATGGTGATATTCATGTTGTAGGTTGAAGAAAGTTTTTGCTGCAA